>CAUYSK010097986.1:0-10407 GCA_963575035.1 Avahi laniger | reverse complement strand
CCCACCCTGATAGGGTTTGGATGGAAGCCACAGGTGTTGGATCTAGGCTCTTCCTCCTTTTTTATTTTTTACATTTTTTAAATTTCACAATATTACAGGGACACACATTTTAATTTACTTTTGCACAGTATGAGTCAAAGTTATAAGTGTTCCATACGTGCTGGTAAGTGTTGATCCATTAGTTCCAATTTAGTATTGAGTACATGCAGTGTTTGTTTTTCCATTCTTGTAATACGTCACTTGGAAGAACAGTGTCCCGGGGGGAAAAAAAAAAAAGAAAACTCTTCCTCCTCCTTGCAGACTCCTATCCTCCTTGCAGACCCCTCTCTGCAGACAGGGCGGATGGGCAGGACCAGGATGGTCTCCCAAGAGCTGCGAGAAAGAGGAAGTAGACAGCCCAGTAGGAAAACTAGGAGATTTACAGAGGGAAGCAAAATGAGTAATGGATTATAAAGTATTGAATTAAAAAGAGATTCTTTAGTCTATACGGACAGAAAGAAAGAGTAAAGAAGGTGAAAAGGGGAAGGTCTTTCTTAAAGTAGAATGTTTTCTCAGTGCAGTTTCCAAAGTTCCTCTTGTTACTAATTTCTAGTTTTATTTCATTGAATAAAAGAAGAAGAAGATACTTGATATAACTTGGATTTTTAAAAATGTGTTGAGACTTGTTTTGTGTCCTAACATATAGTCTATATCCTGGAGAATGTTCTATGGTGCTGAGGAAAAGAATGTATATTTTTAGCTGTTGGATGAAATGTTCTGTAAATATCTGTTAGGTCCGTTTGGTCTAAAGTGCAGTTTGAATCCAATCTTTGTTGTTTAAATCTTTGTTGATTTTCTGTCCAGATGATCTGTCCAGTGCTGAAAGTGGGGTGTTGAAGTCCTCAACTGTTATTGTATTGGAGTCTATTTCTCTCTTTAGATCTGACAATTTTTGCTTCATATATCTGGATGCTGCAGTGTTGGGTGCATATATTTTTTTTTTTTTGAGACAGAGTCTTGCTTTGCCACCTGGGCTACAGTGCTGTGGCATCAGCCTAGCTCACAGCAATCTCAAACTTCTGGGCTCAAGCAATCCTCCTGCCGCAGCCTCCTGAGTAGCTGGGATTACAGGCATGAGCCACCGTGGCCTGCATATATATTTAGAATGGTTATACCCAAGCTTTCTTGCTTTGAAAAAAAAAAAAAGGTAGAATTGTTACATCCTCTTGCTGAATTGATCCTTTTATCATTTTATAATGACCTTCTTTGTCTCTTTTTACAGTTTTTTATTTAAAGTCTGTTTTATCTGATATAAGTATAGCTACTCCTGCTCACTTTGGGGTTTTTTTTGGTGGAATATCTTTTCCCATCCCTGCACTTTCAGTCTATGTGTCTTTACAGATGAGATGAGTTTTTTCTGGACAGCATATAATTAGGTCATTTAAAAAATATACATTAAATGGAAAGTTTAATCCATTTACATTCAAGGTTATTATTGATATGTGAGAGCTTATTCTTGTCATTTTATTAATTCAATTCTCATTGTTTTGTATAACATTTGTTTCTTTATCTCTTATGGTTTATCATTTCGGTTTGGTGCTTTTCTGTAGTGTGAACATTTGATTCCTTTCTCTTCTGTATTTGTGTGTTTCTTCTACCAGTGGGTTTTACAATTTTTTGTCTTCATGGTGGTATATATCGTCCTTTTGCTTCCAGATGTAGGATTCCCTTAAGCATTTCTTATAGGGCTGGTCTAGTGGTGATAAATTCGCTCAATTTTTGCTTGTCTGGAAAAGACTTTATTTCTCCTTCATTTATGAAGGATAACTTTGCTGGGTATGGTATTGTTGGCTGACAAATCTTTCCATGGCTGAATCCTTCTTAGCCTTCAGGTCTTAGCTCATATATCCCCTCTTCCCCCACCACTCATGTCAACTGGCCTTCCTAGAGCCCTCTCTACCACATCCTTCTATTTCTTTTCTTCCAGAACACTCACTACCATCTGAAAATTATCTCATTTATTCATATGAATATTTATCTTCTGTCTTCCCCAGGGACTGCAAACTCCACCAGAGCTATGGCTTTGTCTGTTCTTAGGCACCTCTTGGTCCCAGAGGCACAAGGCCAGGCACAAAGTGGTGCCAAATAAATGTATATGGAATGAATTAGTAAATCCCACCATTAGCACTTATGGAACTCTTCTGTAGGTCAGACTGGAAAATACCAGCCAGATTCAGAAGACTACTCACTTTATACCTACGGGAACAGAGAACTCACTTTGAGAAAGGAAAAGCAAGGATCTGAATTCCTACTTCCTGTATTCATCAAGCCAATCAAGAAGAAGGAGGAATGCCCAGGAAACACCCCCTTTTTCATTCAACCAATGAGAGGCCCAGACTAGAAGAAAACCCTTGGAACCCCGCTCCCCCCCCCCCCCCGTAAAGGAGCCAATCACAATGCCGAAGGGAAAGCAGGAAAGCGGAGTCAAAGGCAGAGTGGACCACTAGAGAGGCCGCGCCTCGGTGACATCACTTCCTGGCAACCTAGAGATGGTTCGGGACCACAAATGAGTTGGTTGGCTAACTGGAGACTGGGGGCGGGGGGAGGCTGAGAAGAGGATGCTAACAGTATAGGATGAAGCTTATGGGGACACAAATATGGGGCTCATGGGCGACAGGGAGGAGAGCGCGGGCAGACTGGGATGTGGGGGAAGGGGTTTGGGGCACAGGGAGGGTACTACGGGCATGGGGAGGGGACTGTGAGGGGGGGAGGGAGGTTACCCGACAAGGAGTGGGTTATGGGGACCTGGAGAGAGTTTTGGGGCATGAGAAGACAATTATGGGGGGATGGCAAGGGGGTTGTGGGGAGACTGGGAGGGTTTAATGGGCAATCTGGAGGGGGTTGGGACAGGGATGAGGTTGCCAGGAAAGGAAGGGGGTTATGGGGACAGGGAGTTAAGGGGCACCAGGAGAAAGTTACGTGGTACAGTTACGTGGAGGTTATTGGCAGCAGCAAGGGGCTTTAGCAAGGCAGTGGGCGTTATAGGGCATTAGGGAGAGTGTTAAACGGTGCAGGAAGGAGGAGACGGGACAGCAGGGGTTTACGAGTTCGGGGAGCGTCATCACTGGAGTCGGTGTGACCCCTGCTGGTGGGCCAGGCTGTGCTTCCGGGTTTCTTCTTGGGGTCAGTTCAGCCCATGGCATTCCTCCTCAGCTGTCCCTCTCCCCCTTGCTGTCTGCAGACCTGTCTCTGCTGGTCTCTACGCTACCTGCTTGACGCCTATAGCTGCAGCTCCCTGGGCTCTGCAGGCCTTTTGAGGCCGTCCGATGATGTCTGTGCAGCTCCCTGTGGACCCTCCTGTGGAGGACTTCCTGCCGCTGTCCGTCGCGTCCCTCCTCTGCTGTTTCCCCTTCGGGATTCTGGCCCTTGTTTTCTCCATCAGGGTGAGGCGCCAGCCCTCTCTGCAAGGATAGGTGCCTTTGTCCTGTCCTCCAGCCCAGGGGCATCCCTCCCACCTCTAACCCCTTTCTTTCCACCCCCTTCTCCCTTTTCTGCCCAAGTCCCAGCCTTCTCCCCGGGGGCCACTTTGCTCCTTCCTTCCATCACACTCTGGGACTCCACGAAGGGCACTTTTGCGTTTGTTGGTCCTTCTCTCCAGAAACCTACCCTGCCCCCCCACATTCCTCCACCCTGCTTCTTCCCCAGCACCTCATTTTTATTTCACTACGCCCTTTGTCCTCTCCTCCCCAAGGCATTCCCCCTACTCTGTGGGTCCTGTCCCGACCCTTGTTTCTCCCCTGGCTCCAGGTTTCTCCCTAAGGAGACTCCCTCTGGCTTCCCTTCAGCCTACCCCAACCAAGGGCCCCTCTCTGTCCTGGCTCCATCCATCTGCACCCCATCTTGAGGACACTCCCACCAACCTGCCTCCCCTACCCTCACAGACCCGGGATGCCAACAGCTACGGAGACAGAATCAGGGCAGAGAGGAATTCGAACATGGCCTTGGCCATGGGCATCTCAAGTGTCGTCCTGGGACTGCTGTTTATGTTCTTCACATCCTCCATCTACTTAGCCTGGTGACAGATGCCCCCATGGTCCAGGAGACCCCCAGGATGACCTGGCCCCTCCCTCCGAGTACCAGGGATGGTGGGTTCTCCTTGCTCCCCACAGACCCTTTGGACTCAAATGTTCACAATGACTCCGTCCCTGAAACAGAATCTCCCCTCCACTGTTATTTTGGAAAACAATAAATTATAGAGGACATTTCTGCTTTCTGGATGACCCTTCTTTTACTGTGCATGTGAATTCCCCCAGGATTCACTTATTCATTCAACAAACATGTATTAAGCACGTACTGTGTGCCAGGTTCATGCATCTAGAACCATTACCGAGTCCAGCTGCACTGCCCTTGTTTCTGTTCCCGGTCTCACCAACCTCCTTCCTACCTCCCGATCTTTGCACTTGCTGTTGGCCCTGCCTGGAAGTCTTACCCCAGGATCTCCTGGTGGCTGTCTCTTCTTGTACTTCAAGTCTCAGCTCAGATGTTCCCTTTTCAGAGAGGCCTTTCCTGCCAATCCACCCCCACCCCAGCCCCTTGTGGCCCTCCAGAGTCCTCCCTCCTTGTTTCAGTTATTCCCCTCTTAGCTCTTGGTTCTCAATGAAATAATTTTCTTTATTTATTTGTATGTTTTCCCTCTTTCTCATGGGCTGTGAATTCCAGGAGAGCCATGGTCTTGCCCAGCCCCAGCCTCATGTGCACTACATTGCTAATAGGAATATCAATAAATCTGCCCCTTACACTCACATTCCATCTGGAAGTGAGACCTCACACTATATATCGAACCAATCAGGAGTTCAAACTGGGAACAACGACAAAAAGGGCAAGAAACTGTAACTCGGTCCTCTTACTCTTTCAATCAATCAGGAGGGCAGGAGGAAAGAGGAGTGTCTGGGTAACGCCCCTTATGTACAATGAACCAATCAGAAGCCAGATTTAAGCACTGGAGACCCACTCACAAAGGAGTAGCCAATCATAATGAAGTGGTGGTCAATAGAGGCCACACCCCCATGACTCAAATCGCCAAGGGACTGAGGAGCGCGGAAGTCCTAGGGACATTGCCTAGTTTGTGATGGGTTATGGGGAAAGCCGGGGAGTGTAAGTACGTGTGTGTGGGGGTGGGGTAGGGTAGGGAGTGTTTAGAAGGGGAAAATGAGGCAATTAGGGGCAGGGGGGTCTTTGGGCGGGTAGAGAGAGGGGCTATGGAAGGGTAAAGGAGGGCCGTGTGGATGTTACAGAATCACTGGGACTATTCTATGGGAACATGGAGGGGCGGTGGGTTCTGGCTTGGGGCGCTGTCCCCTGGCGTGGGCCAGTGTCAGTTTTCAGTGCCTTTCTAGCTAGAGGGTCGGTTTGGCTGGTCCCCATTTCTTGGGAACTCAGATGTCCCACTCTTCCACCCTATCATCCCTGTCTGCAGTTTCCATCCGCCCAGCATCTCCTCCTCACGCCAGGCCCATGGCTGCTGTGACTAGCCCCAAGGGCGGGGGTGCCCAGGTCAGCCAGACGCAGCAGGCCAGCTGGGTGCGGCCGCTCACCCCGATGCAGCCGCTCACCCCGGTGCAGCCCGTCATCCTGATGCCCTCGCATCCCCCAGAAAAGGATTATTTGTTTCTCGCCATCATATCCTTCTTCTTCTTCACCCTGCTGGCAATCCCAGCCCTGTTGTTCTCCCTCAAGGTGGGCACCACCTGGCTACCACCAACTCCCTTTACCCCAGATGGGCCTCGTCTTTCCCATCCCACCTCCTTGCTCCTCCCCCGGGGGCCTCTTCCTGTTCCTCCAGGATTTGCCTCCTCCCTCTTCACCATCTAGCTGCCCTTGCTCCTCTCCGGGACCCCTCTCTGCTCTTCCTCCTCCTCTGCCCAGACCCACTCCCTCATCCTGTCGCCTGCTTCCTTCCTCCTTCCCCTGGGGGACTGAACCCTGCCCTTACCCGCCTCATGCACCATTCCTGGTCTTGTACTGCCCCCCTTTCCCCAGGGGTGCCCCTCCCCTACTCCCCTGCCCCCCTGGGAAACATTCCCACCAGCTTTCTTCACTCGCTCAGACCCGGGAAGCCAACTTCCTTGGGAATCAGAGGAAAGCACAGATGAACTCCAGACTGGCTCTGGGCTTCAGCATCTCAAGCATCCTGATGGGCTCCATGATTATTATTTGCTCCATTGTACTCAGAGTCTTGAAGCAGAAAATAGGAGATCATCCCGGCTCCCTCAGCGAGTAAGGAATTTCTCCTCCTGGGGACTCTTGGAGCCTTTGAACTTGGACTCGGTAACTGCCTGTGCAGAAAGAAGTCTCTCCTCCATTAGCATTTTTAAAGGCAATAAAGTTTATGAGGAGGTTTCTGCTTTCTGTTTAATCTGCTGTACGTGTGTGCACACAGGTTCACATGTCCCTTGCTAGGTACCATGGGACTTTCACAGATTCAATGAACATTTATTGGGCAATAGCACCAGGCACTGTCTCAAGCCTTAGTGGTTCAGTGCTTGTTCAGACAGATGAGGTATTTGCTTCCATAAAATTTATATTATATTGAGAGGACACAGAAAAAAAGAATAAAATGTAAAGCAACAAGATAGTTCAAAGTTAGTGCTGTCTAATAGAATTTTTCTCAGTAAGGGAAATGTTCTATAATCTGCTATGTCCAATATGGTAGCCGCTAGGCAGATGTGGCTATTGGCATTTGAACTATGGCTAGTGCGACTGAAGAACTCAGCCTCCTTTTAAAATTTAATTACAATTAAATTTAATTTGCTGCATGCAAATTAGTGGCTACTATCCAGTTCTAGGTAAACAGAATACAATTTGGGGAGTAGGAAAAGCGACTTAAAACAGAGTGATTCAGGGAAACCCTCACTGGGAAGCTAATAGCTAACCTGTGAACCGAAGAAAGAAAAAGGGAGAGCCATAGAAAAATGTGGGAGAAGAAAGTTCCAAGTAGAACAGCAAGTGCAAAGACTCCGAGACAGGAAGGAGTCTGGCTTGTCCTGGAGAGAGAAAGACAACTAGTGGGAGCACAGCAATGGGAATGTAGTAAGATCAAAGAGGTGGGCAGGAGACAGGTCATGGAGAGCCTCAGAGGTGGCAGTGAGAAAGTTGGGTTTTAAGTGTAAAGGGAAGCCATCAGAGGTATTAAAACAAAGAAAACACAGGCTCTAATTTTTGTTTTAAAAAGACTGATTTCCATGTTTAAGTTGGGTGTAAAAGCATTTCCTCCATAATAACTAAGGAAGAAAAGGACAAATTAAGAAATTCATGCTTTTGGCTGGGCATGGCGGCTCACGCCTGTAATCCTAGCACTCTGGGAGGCCGAGTTGGGAGGATCACTTGAGCTCAGGAGTTTGAGACCAGCCTGAGCAAGAGTGAGACCCAGTCTCTACTAAAAATAGAAAAAATTAGCCGGGGTTGGTGGCGATTGCTTGAGCCCAGGAGTTCGAGGTTGCTGTGAGCTAGGTTGACACCATCGCTCTATTCTGGGTGCCAGAGCGAGACTATGTCTCAAAAAAAAAAAAAAAAAAGAAAGAAAATTATGTTTTTTAAAGATAACAAAGAGCTTTGGATGCAAAGAAGTCTAAAGGAACTAAATTCCAGAGAAGAAGAGCTCTTCCTGCTTAAGTGGAAATTGGTGATCACTTTCCTCACTGGGATACTTGCTGCATCCGGGCCTGAGGGGGGAAGGCGGGAAGACTGGGCTTGCTACAAGACTCTGCCCAGTGAAGGCAAAACTGGTGGAACGTTAATGGCTGCGTGGGGAGACGTGAGAGATTACAGCCTGACGGAACCCAACACGTGCAGCTGGTTTTTCCTGCCTGCCCAAATTCCCCCATAAGATTTTGCTGAATTCTGGTCAACATGGGTAGCTGAGGGTAAATTGGAAAGGCCTACCTACTCAAGTTGTTTGGGAAGCTGTCCCACCGAAAGGAAGGAAAGCAATAGATACAATACGAGCATGTTTATAGAACATAACAAATTGATTCTAGAATGTACATGGAAATTCAAAACCTCTACAAGAGGTGCAACCATCTTGAGGATAAACATGGTTGGAGAATTTACACTACTCAGTTGTTAATACTTACTATAAAGCTACAGTGTCAAGAAAGTGCAATATTGGTCTAAATATAGACAAAGACATCAGTGAAGCAAAATAAAGAAGGGAGACGTAAACTGACGTATACAGTCACTTGATTTAAGAGAGGTGGCAATGAGGAAAGTCTTGTCAAGTAATGCTAATGAAAGCAACTGTGCATCAGTATGAGGAAAAATGAATCTTGAACCCTTCCTTACTTCGTAACACATTATTTTTCACGTAATGTCAAATTAGAACAGTTGGGCAGCATGATTCCTGAGGCCACCCCTACACGCCTTCCAATTTCCATGCTTGCAAAGGGACTGAGGGGTGGCTGGCCAAGATGTGAAGGACATTGCCGAGTCCATCTTCTTAGGAAGACAGACAGACAGACAGACACACACACACACAGATAGACATTCTCAGGTCCCACGTGGCTTGCTTCCCGGGGCCTTCTTTCTGCTAGATGTACCCTCCTTCCATACCCACATTCCCCCATGGCCGAGGGACCCAGGGGTCCAGTCCTGACCCATTCTCTCTAAGCATAGAAAATACTACACTGACTTCTTCAACTAAGCCCACAGCTACCCTCGGGAGTGCTGGTTTTTTTCCCATTTTAGCTCCTTCCCACCTCAGGACCGTTGCACGTGATAGTCTGTCTGCTCCGAACTCTCTTCTCACAGACAATTCTGCGGCTCTCTCCTTCCTCGTGCTTCCGGCCACAGTCCGAATGTCACTTCTTAAGAGAGGCTTTTCCTGAACACACTATCATATGTGTCCCCTCCCACCTCCCAACCTGTTTTATTTCCTTTATATTGTTTACGGTGATCTGGAATAATCGTAATTTACATTTCCTTATTTATGTCCTGGCTCCTCTCACGGTGACATTCTGTGATTTGTCCTGTTCAGAACTGAATCCTTAGCTCCTCGTCCGACGCCCGGCACGGAGTGAGCAGTACTGGCTGCTGAATGAACGAAGGAGCCAAATGTTGGCACAGGTAGACAGAGGATTGAGCCTGTGACAGGGGGTCTGTGCTGGGGGAAGGAGAAATCAGCGACGCTTTTCAAGGTCAAGTGCGCTGATGTGACAACTTGAAAGCTGGAGTACCCTTAAATGCCCAGATGAAAAATATGTGAAATTAAGAATTATTTCGCTGGACCTAACAATATCCTGGGTGCAGAAGAAAAGATCAGTGGATTCAAAACCAATTTAATGGAAACTACCCAAACTGAAGTACAGAGGGGAAAAGGAAGGAAAAAACCCCACACTGTCTGAGTGCTGTCAGACACTACCAGATGGTCTAACACAATTATTAGAGTCCTTTAAGTAGACGTATTGTAAATAGGGGAGCCACTCCCCCTCGTGGAGGATCACTCCAACACAGCTGGGGAAACGACATTCGGAGAGGAATATGCAATTCAAGAAATCACTATACTCACGGGTACTAGAGAGGGGGTGCAGCCCACCATGCAGGGGGAAGCCAGGAGGAGAGCCAGGAGGGCAGGCTCAACCAGGCAAGTGGGGAGCTGAGAGAGAGAGAGAGAGAGAGAGAGAGAGAGAGAGAGAGAGGACAGGTGGGCAAGTGCCTTCACTGGGGGTCAAGGTGGAGTACACAAGCAAAAGGCAGGAGATTTTGCTGGTGAATTGAATGTCATTAGATCACAGACCGAGGAGGGCAAGAAGGGAACTTCTGGCAGGGACCAGCCTCATCACACTGCTGCACCTGGTCGCCTGGCTGGGCAGGGTGCTTACACCGTTTGTGGGAAGTTGAGGCATCAGGAAAACATAAAGTTTAAAAAATTTACAATACAGTAGAGGAGAGTTAGTTGGGCCCAAACAGATACAATGTTTGGAAGATAATGGGGTCTCTCAGCTATGGTGCAATGTGGAGCACATAAAAATGAAACTCCAACCACCCTCAGCAGCTTTCCTGAGCCTTTGGGGACAGGCGCACTATAAATCCTAGGCTTCTATGGTCCCCTGCTGTCTATCTGTGAGTGATAAAGTTGCTTTGCTTAACTCGTGCGAGTATTCTGCCTCACCAGACTCCTGCACGTGGATTGATACTGGTGCATGGTATCGGCAAGGTGTTTAGGGTCATCTCCTGGGACTGATATGGGTGCGATTTTTCCAAGCAAGGAGCCAGAAAACCGGGGCAACACCCCTCCAAAACATCAACGCTGGCAAGAGTGAGAATACTTCCACGCAGCCCAGAAAGAAAGCTAAAGGTTTATCTCCCGGAGAGGCTGCACCAGCCCGGATCGGGTCTTGGGAACAGGGGCCAGCTAGCTTGGGGGATGGCGGA
>CAUYSK010097983.1:0-35010 GCA_963575035.1 Avahi laniger | reverse complement strand
ATTTTCAGACACTGTAGAACTGGAGACACTGAAGTAGTTACTCGGATGGTGGTTATCTAGATGAAACAGAATGTACATGGAAATATAAATTTTATGAAATTACTTATGGAACTCACAGATGCTCCTGGGGAGCTAAGGAGCTTAGTTATCTCAAGAGAGAGTATTCTAGGAAATAGATTGACTTCTGGCCCACCTCCATGGGCTACTCAAAGAATTATGCCTTCCTGGGTTAAACAGAGGTGATAAACCCTACCCCAGTTTGGGGAAAAAGCTTATTCCTGCTGGTATGAGGAAAAAGCAAGGAGAGAAAGAAGACTGAGAACCTTAATACTTTATTAAAAAAGAAGAAGGAGAAAGAGGAGAAAACTGCAATACTTATAATAAGTTCACAGTTCTCCCCACTAGGTCAAGGCAAAGCACATTTTTCTGTCCTTGCCTTGCTTAAACACTCTCTGTCTCTCTCTCTCTGTCTCTCTCTCTCTCTCTCACTGGTCTTTTGAGATTTATTTTCTATTCCCTGGCTACCTTTGATGCTCATTAAACTTAGTTTGACCTAAATATGAACTTGTGTTAGGTAAGGGCTCTGTCACCTTAAGTAATCATGTCATAGCCTGCATGGCAACTCCCTAGCATGGTCCTGTGGTTTCTGTTAAGAGCCACAAGGTGTGAGTAGCCAGAGATCTAGGTACCATAGAGCATTAAATGTGAAAGCTGTACTGGGATGCTCAAAGTGCTCAGTGCTCCACCAGAGAACTGCTGGGATGGTGAGAACACAGGGACCTGCAACACCAATCTCCCCTGCCGGGTTGAGGAAGAGGGAACTCAACAGAAATGCTATGAACCGCAGTCAGATCAAACTAAAAACACAACCAGAGTCACTTGGAAAGTCTATAAATATGCAAATCTAACCTACTGAAAAATTAGAAAGTTGGTATTTAAGGAGACATTCGTTTATTGGTTTGATTGTTCAATAAACACCCTTTTGCCCCTCTAATTATGGACCAAGAGCTGAAGAGAGAAAAAAGAACAAAATAATTCCCCGTACTCAAAGAGCTCAGTCTGTTGGGGGATGGAGGGTTAGAGATGGGAAGACAAGTAAGGAAACAATTAAAACACAAATGTGAGAATTGTGATAAATGAGGAGGGCACAATCTATACAATTTAATACTTCTTTGAGTCTGGTATCTTTTTTCAATGGAAAAATGAGGAAGCCAAATGATAACTTTATTAACTACATTTCTATTTTCTGTATTTCATACCTATGATAACTAAACTAGAGCTCCGATTTTGGGAAAAAGGGAGGGAAGAAATTATATTTTGAAGTTTTCTTGGATTAATTCTACTTCTAAAGGACAATGAATATACCAACTTTATTAATTGGACATTATTATGAGGCATTGCCATAGTATGAATGTTCTCACCTCAACACTGACATGAAGACCATCTACAAGAAATCACTCAAGACCACTGATTTCAGTCTGTATCCTAGAGGTATAAATATTCTACAAATGTCCTCTAGCTTGCCTATAAATTTGTAGTTCATGATTATCATACAATAATATTTTATTTCTACTCTTGGCAATAATTATACACTATTGAATAAATATACAATGTTTTAAAAATTACCATATTTAATGTCTCATTCAAAGCCAAGGACAGGTATTGGGAGGAAGGGACTGAAAATTAGAGGGGGAAATATTCAATTGAAGTAGGATAAAAATTACTGCTTTGGTGCCATGGTTTTCAAAGTGTGGTCTGGGGATTCCTTGGGTGGTTCCCAAGAGCCTTCCAGAGAGTCTATGAAGTAAAAACTATTTTCATAATAACAACTAAGATTTATTTTTTGCCTCACTCTCTTTTTTTCCTATGTGTACAATGGAGTTTTCCAGAGACTCCATGATGTGTGAAGACATCATCACTCTGTCAGCAAATTCTGTACGCTTGTATATGCCTCTATACTAAAACTTTTCAGTTTTAATTTATAATATGTTAAATATTGGTAGATATGATCCATAAAAACACATGATTTTGAGGATCCTAAATAATTTTTAAGAGTGTAAAGGAATCCTGACACCAAAAAGTTTGAAAATTACTGATTTAGGGGGTAAACCTTAACTAAAAGGGCACACCTAATCAAATTTCCTATTTTATATGAAGAAACTAGACCATGGGTTTCATGAAGACAGTGATTGTGTCTGGCTCATTGTTTTAGCCTCAGAATGTAGTACAGTGCCAGGTACACAATAGGCATTCAAATATTTCATAAACTAATAAATGAATTCATTCATACATACATACATTTATAAATGAAGGCTTTGCTAATTGACTTATAATTGACTTATTCGAGGTTACATAAAATGTCACCTGCAAAGCCAGAACTATTTTCTAAATCTCCTATATTATTGCTCCCTAGCTCAAGAATATTTTTGTTTCTGTTAATTTTTGTTTTATAATATATTGAAAGCCTGGGTGATCAGATATCATCAATGTGGGATGATTACCTTCTTATTATGTGTGAGTTGAGCCCTACACAGTTTTTTTCTGGCTTTAAGAATAATCAGCATGAACTAATATCAAGAGGATGTTATTACAAGGAAATGGAAGAGTGATCAGAAAATATAACTTTCTGGGTTTCTTCCCCAAAGCAGTTGAATTTTACATGATCCATTCTTATTCAAATTACTAATCTCTTCTTCCTTTTTTTGGTCATATCATTAAACTTCCGGCAAGTCTTTATATTAGTGAGCTCAGTACTAGTTTCTGGACTCTAGAAAAAATAAAACCATAAACATTTTTTTTTTAAATATACTTTATACCATCAAAGTTGTTTTGAGAAAACTCATGAGTATTTGTAACCAAGATGAGAAAAGTCTGCTTGCCACTCTACTGATGGTTACAGAAAATGTAAGGCCCACAACAGCCCACCAAGTACAAAGAAGAATACAAGTCTTGAGACATGCTGCATTGGCCACCTAAATTCTGACTCCTATGAGAAACTGTTTTTAAAGATCACTAACCTAAGACAAGGCCAACAAAGTGAAAAACCAAGCTCTCCCAGTCAAATAGAAGGAATTCTTCTCTACTCATTCATCCTAAGGACACACTGTCTTGTCTCCTTTATGATAGCAGCCAAAACTGGGCCTCCAGCAGTCAGAACACATTGAAGGTTCCTACAGCTGGTGAACCCTTCTGCTCTGGGAAAGTTGCAATCACTGCCACTGGAGAAGGAATTAAATTCTTGAAATTTCTTGAGTACTTCTTAACCCATTCAATACTGTCCTCTAGAGAAGTTGATTAGATACAGTCAATTCTCATTATTCATATTCTATAAAGTCATTGCCAACACTGAATTAGCAAATACTGAATCATTCATTGTTCCTAGGGGAAATACAGGGTGATGTGAGCCTCTGATCACAACTTTTTCATCAACCAATCAATATATAACCTTGTTTTATTTGTGTTTCTGTTTAAAGACATATTATTTAATATATATTGTTCAGTCATTAACATTGAACTCAAGGCCAACAGTGCTGTAACTCATCCCTGAACAAAGCTTATCTAGCATGTGCATTTTTTCATAAGAAAATTTTTTTCCCTAAGGCCTATCACAGCCTTTTAAGAATTGTGTAAAACGTATATAACATAAAATTTACCGGTTAAACCATTTGTAAGTGTACAGTTCAGTGGCATCAATTACATTCACATTGTTGTGCAACCATCACCACTATCCATCTCCAGATGAATCATCTTCCCAAACTAAAACTGTTTCTAACAAATAATAACTACCCCTTTGCCCCCAGCACAGCCCTGGCATTCTACTACACAACCACCATTCTACTTTCCATCACAACCTTTTTGTGGTTAGGACAGCACTTCAGCACTATGCTTGGGGGCAATTTTTACAAGCAAAATCGACAACATGTCCAACAAGACATGTTCCAGCTCCTTATTCTCATTACCTGGAATAAAGTAAACAAAGGTTTTCATTTCACATGCAGACAATTCTCATTATTCATGAGTTCTGTATTTGCAAATTTGTCTACTTGCTAAAACATATTTATAAAAATCAGTACTGCTGACATGTTGCAAAATTGACTGCAAAAAGGGCACCTGTTTGTAGTAAGAGACCTCAAAGAATAAGGCAGAGGGCTGCCTTGTTTGACCTTAGCTGGGAACCTGTGTGTCAGAAGCCTCAAATTTTTCACTGCTCTGCACATGTCAGGTGAATTTCAGGCTCTGACACGCAGGTTCCCAATTTGCAGTCTGTTAGGGCCACGTTTTTCACATTTTTGTGCTTTTTGTTGTTGTCTACATGTGGCAATGACAACCTTTGTTTACTTTATTCCAGGTAATAAGAATAAAAAGCTGGAACATGTCTTGTGACAGGGCTGCCTTAGAAAATTTTACTTGCCTTAGAGGCCTAGAGAGGTAGCCTCTGTGAATTGATAATTGGCAGCTACAACCTGAAGCAGTTCTAGTTCATGTAGAGGATAATTTTAAGCATAATCTCAAACCCCCTCTACATAAAACAGAGAGAAAACACTCAAATGCTAGTTATCGATTACTATATGACAGGTGCTATATTCAGCAATTTACATGCATTATTAAATTATATCCCCCCAAAATCCTATGAGGAAATTAAAGATTAGAGAACTTAAGTCTTTCATCCATTATCACATAGTTGGAAGTGGCAAAGTTGAGATTTGAACTCGAGTCTATCTGACTCCAGAGCTTGAGTTCTCAACTGCTATGCAATTAGAAGCACATTAAAAAAAGTTTGACATACTCAGATGTGTATAGAAGCATATGTTACAATGATTACAACAGTTCAAAGATTTATACATTGAAAAATGAATTTACCAAACAAATAAAACTTTATAAGCCTGATCTAATATTGTCCCATAACAAAGAGTATCTGAAATCCTCAGGGCATCTGGTTTGTGTCTGGTTTTCCTTAATCTTTAATGATGGGCAAATCCAATGCATTATGTAAGGCCATTTATTCTCAAGAGATGTAAATACCTCTTAAGAATTTGATGAAAATGCATTCACTTTTCAGGCTACTGAGTTGCATTTTAGTTCACTGAGGCAGTAAATTAGTGTACAGTGTGCAAAAATGGTAGTGACTTAAAAAATAAATATTTGATATAAGCCATTGCATTCTCTTGGGAAAAAAAAGTAATGTATTAAATCTCCTAGGAGTCCTTAACTTACCAAAAAGGGGTAGGAGGAAGAAATCTCCTTTGGCCTGGAAATATCTTACGTTTTTTTGCTGGTTACATTTGTTTAGCTCTTTAATAGTTCATTTGATTAGATTTCGTGACTCCCAAAGCTAAGGTTGAGAGTTTGATCCCTACAGAGGCCCCTTAAATTTAGAGAACAAAAAGCTCTATTCTCTGCTCCCAGACCTTACCCCAAATCCCTGCCAGGTGTCTGCCCTCTGGTCAAAATGAGAAACTGGCAAAGGGGTGCAAACATATTACTGTATTGGGAAACAACAAAAGGGCACCCCTCTATAATGGTGCTCTTTCTTTTTTATGTGCTCACAATATTTTGATATAATTTATAGAGTATAGATACTATACTTTTTACTTTTACCACAGAAAATCTGAGGCAAACTATAATTAGTGCTGCAGTGCCAGTCATAAAATCCATTATATTTTTATTCTGAGTTCAGAGATTTTTTTATTAGCTGACATTGTTCTCTTGGTAACAAACAATAAAGAAACCCATCTTCTGAGTGATACTAGTCTGCATCTATAAAATAGGAAATAGCATAATAGCAATTGGTCAAAAATTGAGCATAATTTTCATATTAATAAAGGACATTAAACTATTTAAAAATAATTCCACACACAATATAACATTATAATAAAAGTGATTTTCAACATGTGCTAACAATTTTGTCAGGAAAACAAGTTGTTTAAATTATTGATGAAAATCTTTTATAAGTATTACAAGCTTAATTTTTAATTTAGGCCTTCCTCATTTTTATTTTCCTAATTTCTTGACACTAAAAATAATTTAATACAACAAATAAAAATCTTTTTACTTCAAATGCTTGCCTAACCAATATAAAATCATTTTAATTTTTGAAGAAGTACTATTTCATATTTTAAGTATGAAGTATGAATTAAAACTTATTTAAATTACAGCAAGAGTTTTATAAAGATTAATAAAATTTAAGTACAGTTTATATTGTTAACATAGACTTTAATTTTTTAAATGTCACAAATATCTTTTATTATTTGTAGATTTATTTCTTTTATGAAGTAGTCAAATGAATCAGCTCACCCTTGACTGTAACAAAATACTGTTTGGTGACTTGTGACAGACAGGGTTTTAACCTCTGACAGCGAGATTCATTGTGGAGCAAGAGCCAATCATAGATCCTGACGACACTTGTCTCATCTAAGTTGGAATATAAAAAGCCACTTGGCATACAGTATAAAAGATTCACTGCTGTGGCAAGTTGTCTTTCAGACTGTACATGCATTAAAATTTTGAGTGGCATTACTCAAAAGCAAAAGAAAAGTAAAAGGAAGAAATAAGAACAAGGAAAAAGATTGTATTGATTTTTTAAATCATGCAAAAGTTGCAAATCTCTGTTTATATTTACCTGTTTATGCTGATTGTTGCTGGTCCAGTGGATCTAAATGAGAACAGTGAGCAAAAAGAAAATGTGGAAAAAGAGGGGCTGTGTAATGCATGTACCTGGAGACAGAACACTAAATCTTCAAGAATAGAAGCCATAAAAATTCAAATCCTCAGTAAACTTCGCCTGGAAACAGCTCCTAACATCAGCAAAGATGCTATAAGACAACTTTTACCCAAAGCTCCTCCACTCCGGGAACTGATTGATCAGTACGATGTCCAGAGGGATGACAGCAGTGATGGCTCTTTGGAAGATGATGATTATCATGCTACGACGGAAACAATCATTACCATGCCTACAGAATGTAAGTAGCCCTATTAGTGTATATCAACAGTTCTGCTGACTGTTGTTCCAGTGTTTATGAGAAACAGATCTATTTTCAGGCTCTTTTTAACAAGCTGTTGGCTTGCATGTAAGTAGAAGGGAAAAGAGTTTCTTTTTTTCAAGATACCATGAGAAATATATTGATGAGACTAAAATCTGCTGCATTGTTTCCTTATAGAGCTAATAAACTAAAAAATAAAATGCTTGCACAGCACTACTGTTACTTAGTTTAATATGGCAAATATAGCATGCTTATACTTTCACAGCCTAATACTACCAAGGCAAGGACTGTGAGATACTATAAGCAATGTTAACACTTACATGAAATTTTACAATTGCATTTGGTTGTCTAAAATATGCATTTATGATATGTTTTTTCACTAATAGAGGGAGAAGCTAGATATTTCAGCTTATTTGAGCACTGCTGAACAACCTATACTAAGAGTGATTTTTGTTATTCAAAACTATCTCTCACAGTGTTTTTTGTTCTTCACAAATTAAAATACTTAATTTTGAAAGCTGTTACACTGAAGAGTATGAAAAAAAATTTAAATATTTCAATGTATTAGTAAGAGCAATAATGAAGTAAACATAGCATAATGATAATCAGGAGCTAAGTATCAGAAAATGCCTAAGAAATAAACATTTTAATTGGGTAGGTTATAGCTCATGAAGTCCTACTTGTACCTTAACCGTGGTACTATTGTTAAGAGTACCCAGTTTGCATATTTCCAAGCAGATACATTGCTTAATAACCTTCTAAAATATTTTCTTCTTTATAATAGGAAAGGCTATTACCTGTAGTATCAACATTGCTTTTGAAAGATAATATATTTCATACAATTCCTTTTGCAGTCAGCTCAAAAGAATAGTTTCTCCAGGAAAGGGAGACAGGCACCTTGACAGAGAAGGCATGACAGGAAAGCTTCTGTGCCATGTCTGTTATCTTGCTTTAATACAGCACTTTTAAACAGGACTCAAAACCATTTCAAAATATTATTTCCCTTATTAGGTAATCAAGCTACAATGCAACAAATAATTTTCATTTAAGACACTGCTATCAAATAGTACTGGAGTAGATTTATCTTTTTATAGACAATTTTGGGAAACCAAAAGAAAATAAATTGTTAGTGCTTGTGCTTATACTGACAGACTGCCCTAAAGACAATACTTCCTAACTTTTGAGATAGTATGAATAGAACATCTAAATTTTTGTGCTAATTACCTGCTTAGTTTTGCTCCTTTAAAAGGCTAGCCCAGTGCCAAAATGTAACAGATGTACTATATTTTCTACTAATTCCCAAGGCTCAGTGAGTTGCTCAGTGAGTCTTGTCCCCAGGTAATTCAGGCCTGGGGGAAGGGTTCCTTCTTCCAGACTGATTGGTACAGCTGCTCAGTAAGTATAACTGCTCAGATTCCCAAAGAATTCTAAGTGGTTGTTCCTCCACAGTGTCTCTTGTTCTCTCTAATCATCATCATTTTAAAATTTCATTCACTGTTCATTCCTTCCTAGAATTTTCCTTTGTCCATAGTTCTCTGGAAAAGGAATAGATTCCTCATCAACAGCTGAAAAAATATATATCTAAAAAATTCTGAAAAGCTAGGATAATTATTTTCTCTGATATTTTTTCTGAGCTATGAAGTTCTACATAGTATTTCATTTTAAAACACGGCATATGCATACATTATCCTAATAGAAAAATGCTCAACTATTAATGTGGAGGGGTTTTGTTCATTTTCTTAATGGGAAATAGTTTCAGCAGCTCTCTCCTCTTCTTATTCATTTATAGCTGATTTGCTAATGCAAGTGGATGGAAAACCCAAATGTTGCTTCTTTAAATTTAGCTCTAAAGTACAATACAACAAAGTAGTAAAGGCCCAACTGTGGATATATCTGAGACCCGTCAAGACTCCCACAACAGTGTTTGTACAAATCCTGAGACTCATCAAACCCATGAAAGACGGTACAAGGTATACTGGAATCCGATCTCTGAAACTTGACATGAACCCAGGCACTGGTATTTGGCAGAGCATTGATGTGAAGACAGTGTTGCAAAATTGGCTCAAACAACCTGAATCCAACTTAGGCATTGAAATCAAAGCTTTAGATGAGAATGGTCATGATCTTGCTGTAACCTACCCAGGACCAGGAGAAGATGGGCTGGTAAGTGATAACTGAAAATAGCATTCTAACAATCTTACGTTTTTATTCATAATATGAATGAACAATAGTGAAAAATATCAATTGCCTGTGCTCATAAGCCAAAGGTATCTTACCCCAATGGTAGTCCTGTACCCAATAAAAGTAGATGTATAATTCCATATCCTGTGAAACTCTCCCTTGATATTCTTACTTTGCATGAAAATTTAAAAAAACAATTACACCATAGTTATTAACTTCTTAAGAAATTCTTTTGAATTGGGGATAAAATAGAAAGTGTTTTGATTGATATATGATTATATGAATAAAAATATGAACTTCATATAGTGTATTCTAGTTTATAACCAACAAATCAAAACATTTTTTCTTCCAGCAGGGTGCCAAATGTGTTAAAAATTTTTGGCTTAGCATAAAGCACGTAAAATAAACTTTAAAAATTATAATTAAAATAAAATTTTTTTATTTATAGCAATTAACTGAATGTGATATGTATAGGCTTATATGTTATTAAATATATTTAAAGTCCTTCATGATAAATATGTTCATTGCTTGCAGGATATTGATGCACTGATATATGTATATATATATATAGATAGATAGATAGATAGATAGATAGACAGATTACTTTGTGGAATATCTCCAATAAAAATTTAATTTACTGGCTAGTTAACCTTTGCCACTTAGCTTATTTCTTAGCATTCTTGTGCAAGAGTTTACTTAGGGAATGCCAACTAATTTAATATAAGGCCAAGTAAATGACAATACCCTATATACTATAAAAATTAATAAAAACCATTTTAAAGCCTAGCATGAACTTAGGGTTACTCTTCTGGCTTACCTAGGCTTGTGTTTACTTCTATTTTCAAAAACTTATTTAATGTGAGCATATCTTTTTATTTCCATCTATTAATATAATTTACAACAGAAGATTATACTTGCAAACAATAAACCTAAGTTATTTTAAACATCTTTAAAGGATCTTACTTATAAAGATTATATAATTAGCAAATCAGATATACTTTAAATAAAAACATATTCTTTACAAGACTATACAGTTTTACAAATCAGCTTTTTTTCTTTAAATATGCTACATTAAATGTTGATGACTCCCAAAATGAAATTATTCTTTTTGACAATCTTAAGTAACAATAACTACCAGGTGTATTTACATTTTGATATAGGATAAAAACCACTATCAATTATTTAAGAAAGTGTTCCTTTTTATAGGTAACATCTTAATTATTAAAGTTGATAATGTGACAGGTTTTAAGTGCTATTAAAAAGGTGGTTAATATGATGTATTACTCAGATTTTTCCATATAAAAGAAAACAGTCTCAAATGCATTAAAACACTGGGGCAGATACCGGACTAACAAATTATTATTTAAATATCTAAATAGAAATATTTTTCAGTGAAAGAATAAAGAAAATATCATTGTCTCTTCTTCTCAATCTCTCCTTCCCTTATTTAGGGGTTCTCTTTCCAACTCAATATACATACCACCTCCTTCATCATCTACCTTCTTTTTCTTATTACGATCTATATAGTGCTGGGAGGTAGCTATTTTGCTCTGGTTTTAATATCCAAGTTTCCCTGAGCAAAGACCTGGGAATGGAGGACGGATGAATATACCTGTCCCCCCAGGAGTCATCGTACATATTTAATCATGAAACATGAAGAAAGGAAGCTCACCTCTTTCCTCCCTTTTCCACTTTGTCTTCCTCCCCTCCCTTTCTCTGTTCCTCCTTCCCTACTTTTCTTGCCATAAATATTTTTAAGACATCTGTCACATGTCAGGCAGTCTGATACTCAAACTTGGAAAAACAAAAATCAAAAAGACTTAAAACTGATCTCAGGGGAATTTCTATTGCTGTTATATTCCTTTGAGCCATAAGGGGAAAATCAAGCCTAGTGTAAATCAAAATTCTTTAATGCTGTGTGTTTGAAAAATAAATGTGGTATAAGCAAAATGATTAGTTTCTTTCTTTGATAAGGACTTCTTAAGGTAGGGAGGAAAGTGTTTCAAAGTCTAAATTAATATTATTGGTTATTCTTTCCTTTTCACACAGAATCCCTTTTTAGAGGTCAAGGTAACAGACACACCAAAAAGATCCAGAAGAGATTTTGGTCTTGACTGTGATGAGCACTCAACAGAATCACGATGCTGTCGTTACCCACTAACTGTGGATTTTGAAGCTTTTGGATGGGATTGGATTATTGCACCTAAGAGATATAAGGCCAATTATTGCTCTGGAGAGTGTGAATTTGTATTTTTACAAAAATATCCTCATACTCATCTTGTACACCAAGCAAACCCCAGAGGTTCAGCAGGCCCTTGCTGTACTCCCACAAAGATGTCTCCAATTAACATGCTATATTTTAATGGCAAAGAACAAATAATATACGGGAAAATTCCAGCCATGGTAGTAGACCGCTGTGGGTGCTCATGAGATTTACAGTAGGTTCACAACTTCCTCAAACATGGAAGGTCTTCCCCTCAATGATTTTGAAACTGTGAAATTATGTACCACGTACTACAGGCCTAGAGTATGCTACAGTCACTTAAGCATAAGCTACAGTACATGAACTAAAAGAGAGGCTGTATGCAATGGTTGGCATTTAACCATCAAAATAAATCATACGATAAAAATTTTATGATTTCCAGACTTTTTGAACTAGAAGGAGATCAAATTACATTTATGTTCGTATATATTACAACATAGGCAAGGGAATGAAAACAATTCTCCTGGTGTTCTGATGAATTAAAGGAGTATGCTTTAAAGTCTATTTCTTTACAGCTTCTTTTAATATTTACAGAAAAATCTATATATAGTATTGGTAAAATGCAGGATTGTTATACACCATTGTTTGAATCATCCTTAAACACTTGAATTTATATTGCATGATGGCATACTTGGTAAGATAAAATTCCAAAAAATAGGAATGGTACACATATGCAAGTTTCCATTCCTATTATAATTGGTATAGTATATTCAAAATCCATGCCAATGGTGCTAATACAATAATAGGCTGAATGAATGATGTTATCAGGTTTATCAAATAAAAAACATTCAGTAAAATACTAAGTTTCTCCTTGCTTCAGGTGTAGTTTCATACACTTCCAAATGGAGAATGAATTTTCTTTAATGAAAGAAGAATCATTTTCCTACAAGTCAGTTTTCAATTCTGTAGAATACTTGGAGAAACTGCATTATCTTAAAAGGCAGCCAACATTTTTATTAAAATTACAAAATTACATACTTGAAGTTAAATATTTGAAGAAGTATGTTATTTTGTCTTTGCAAAATTATAACACTGCCTTTGAAACACAGCAATTTTTATGATAAAATAATGGAAATGACTGATTCTATCAATATTGTATAAAAAGACTTTGAAACAATTGCATTTATATTATATAATATGTATACAATATTGTTTTGTAAATAAGTGTCTCCTTTTTTATTTACTTTGGTATATTTTTACACTAAGGACATTTTGAATTGAATACTAAGGCACAAAGACATGTCATGTATCACAGAAAAGCAACTGCTTATATTTCAGAGCAAATTAGCAAATTAAATAGTGGTCTTAAAACTCCATATGTTAATGGTTAGATGGTTATATTACAATCATTTTATATTTTTTTACATTACTGACATTCACTTATGGATTTATGATGGCTGTATAATGTGAATGTGAAATTGCGATGGTTTACTGTCATTGTATTCAAATCTCAACGTTCCATTATTTTAAATACTTATAAATATTACTAAGAATACCAAAATAATTAACTCCATTATCTGAAATGAAGAATAATAAACTGATGCTATCTCAGCAAGAACTGTTACTTTTATTTTATAATTTGATAATGAATATATTTCTGCAATTATTTACTTCTATTTTGTAAATTGGGATTTTGTTAATCAAATTTATTGTACTTATGACTAAATGAAATTATTTCTTACATCTAATGTGTAGAAATAAATTATATAATAAATTATATTAAAGTGTTTTCACATTTTTTGAAAGACACAACAGTTTTTTATTATGGTGATTAATTCTGGATTTCTGAATTTTACTTTATTATAAAAGTCTAATGGTTTAGTATAAAAGTTTGGTTTAGGAATTTTAGGTCTGCTACTCTAGTTCTCATGAGTGAAATTCTTATTAAATTGGTCCTGGCCAAGTTGTGTTACACATATGAAAGCAAGTGCTAGTTATATCTGTTTTATTTCTCTTTATCTTGACCTGAAAACTATTTATATATTTTCATAGGTTCAATTTCCAAATGCATTGCAACTGGCAAGGGTGTATGGTCCTAGAGTTACAAGTTCTACTGAGCCACAGGGATACAAGGAAGCTATATTTTTTCCCAGCACTTAATGATACTGGTACATTTATCTGAGCTTTGGGGGTGCCAATTTTCAAATTGAATTGCACAATAGTTATAAAGTACCTAGAAATCCTAAAGTGCAGTACCATACGTAAGTATTTTTTTTTTTTTACATAAATATTTTTGAAGTGATCCCTCCTCTCCGCCCCTATCAGTTTGTTAACTTAGCTATAAAGCAGTGACTAAGTTTAGTGGGGGAGGTCATTAAAATTTTATGATGTTATCATTCTTAAATAATTTATAATATACATGTAATTTTAATCATTATATTATTCATTATATAAGAAATAGAAATTTTAATTCAAATATATTATATTTGTTTTATCATTCATTCTAATAGCACATATTAAAATAATAATATGATAAAAATCCATTTAAACATTAAATGATCACTTTGTGAAATAAAACACACGAATACTACCAGTAATATAACTAAGAAATTAAACTGTAGGCAATGATATGCAAGTCATGACTTGTCTGGCATGTGACATACAGTGTTGAAATTTTGTTTGCATGGTCAGTCAGTTCCAGTTTACACACTGGAAAACATATCAAAGCAAACTATACTGTTTTGGTCATCCCTGAGTAAGACATCAAGCAATGCCAAAATGGTACTAAATTTAGTTCATTCATGTCTAGATGGCATTTTGCAGACGATGTCTTTGGAACATGAGTATATTTACATTAGATAACATGAATGGTTTATAGCAATATTATCTTTGTTGCCATTGAAAACACTAGCTCGAGGAAATATTTAAATATATTCTACTAGGTTACATACCAAAATACTTCAATAAGTACCACATCCAGTCAAGAACACAGGATGTTCTTGAATGTAAGATTTTACGTATGAGGCTGCCCAATTTATCTGACAGGCATAAAATATATGTATTATGACAGACAACTCTCTAATAGGATAATTTATAAAAGTTGAATATCATGTCAATTTTTACATTACACTAAATATTCCTGGTACAGAAATGTATAGCTTGGCTATGAAGCAAAACCACACATGCTTAGTTTTCATTGATTCCAATTTTTGATTACTGTGAGAAAGAAAAGTTTTTAACAGTATAATGATATTATTTCTGCTTCATGATAAAGGAGATGTTTTAAATAAACAGATACATATATCTTCCTTAAACTTCACTTTAATAAAATTTTCTTTTATTATATATTTATATACATACACTATAGGCAAAATCTATTCACTAGAATTAATTTATAGAAATTTAAAACATATTCCCAGACACTGATCCTAAGGAGATCTGTTGGAAATTTCTCCTGAGAAGGGCTAATAGTTATTTGATTTAATTAATCGTAAACGTAACTTTAGACCAAAAATGTAAAAAAGATTAACCCATTAATTCACCCTTTTAATTTGTTTTCCTAACCATTAGAGGTTACACTATTAAGAAAATTTTTCCTACAAGTGTTACGTTGTTTTTTTCCCTAACATCTTATGAAGGACCCTATTCATTGCAAAATTTGATTATGCGGTTTTGGCCATAGATCCTCCGCAAGATTTTCCCAGATCCGCTCCCACGGACACTAACTCTGACTAAGAAGCCAAATGTCTCTTGGCTCTATTCCCATGGAACTCAGAATTTTGGCATTACCTCTCAACCAGCCAAAAGCAAAACATGTCAATACAAGAAAGTTTGCCTACATGATGTCATCAGATGTTGATAGTGCTGAGATAGAATTCTGCAAATGAAAATCAAGCATAAAACACCAATTTACTGAACACACTGAGGTGACTGTGGGAGAAAAATCTAAATTGTTAAATGGAAACAATCAGGCGGTCATTGAGCCAACAGCTTGTCTTTAAGTTCCAAGAATATCTTCCTGAAAAGCTGCATACTTCTCAGGCAACTCACATAATGGAGTGAATTACATGGCTGCCTGCACCCTAGGTAAAGAATTCTGCTGAGGAACGTCATGGTCTCTGAACCAGGCCAGGTGCCATGGGATATAAATTATAAATATATAAATTATATATATAAATGATATCAAAGAAGAACAGATGAGGGTAGTCCTCCCTACATGTAGATCTGCCTTGTCAGCCAGTAAAATTGTCCCAAAGTCTAGAATCTATCAGAAACCGTGTCTTACAGTGAATTTAAGTTGCTTACAGCTCCAGAGTCAGACAGAATTCCAAGGAAGTTGCATAGGGCTGATGAGATTCGCATCTACTCATAGGCCAGGTGCATCCCTGTGGCTGAAACAAACTGCACCAAGCGAGTCCCTCAGGGGAGAAATAGCTCTGCAACTGCAGTGCCAGCAGAGCTCCTTCTCTTGCTGATAGAGATGTATAGACTATAAAGAGTGAGCCCTAGCCAGCTTGACCAGATGTTTGACCAAAGATTCCTGGTCCTGGCCAAAAAAGTCAGTGTCATTTCAGGGCAGAATTGGTGACAGGAACTGGAATTTGGCCATATACATGTTGACACAGCCTTACCTGGTATATTGTCTGGTTAGTGTGTTTGGCCTTCGTATATCCTGTTCAGCTTGGCAAAGAATAAACCACTCACAGGATCTTGGACAAGACCCATGAGTATCTACTTACAGGAGAAAAGCACATCATATAGATTTTATTATCTCTGTTGTTTAAAATGGGGAAGTTGAGGCTCAGGGAGGCTCATGACTAATAAATGAATAAGACAGGTATACACATGATGGAAAAAATGCAAATACAAATGCAGTGGTACAATTTTTCACAGTTATTAACTCCGACGTGAAGAAACTTAACTTTTCAATTTTTATGGAACTTTTACTTGAAGCCTTCTTGTGCTAGATCACCATTTCTACTTTACGGATGCAACGTCATTGGGAACTACTCTAACAATGCTTATCATCTCCCTGGACCTCACTTAGAGAATCATGCACAATATGCCTCCTATTCTCAAATGTCTGAACTTAAAGGAGGGAAAAAATATATGTCTTTACTTCCTTACATCCAGTCTCTCTCTTCCCAACAAACTGTCCCCCATCATAAATTCATGAGATCTTTACGTGAGAAGAATAGGAATAGTTCTGGCTGACTATATTTAATACCTGAGCCTAGACTCTTGAACTTGAACTTAAATATTTGCTATTTTTTTTTTCTGATTCTCATCTGACAAGTACCCCCAGGAAAAATGTAATCTATTAATAAACCATATTGTTAATTCTCACTAATGATAAAAATGTCAATTAAAATTATATGTCATCCTTTAATCTACAAAGGCACTAAATTTTTACATTAATATCTAGTGTTATTAGCAAGGGTGACCAGAAGTGAACACTTTGGGGTTGGAATGGGGACAATGAATTCAATTAGAAATTACTAGTCTAGGGAAAAAGTGATAAGGATCTGAATATTAACAGCTAACATTGATTGAGCACTTGCTATATTCCAGACATTGTTCGAAGTGTTTTATATGATTATATCACTTGCAAAGGTAGGACTATTATTATCTGTGTTTATAGGTGAAGAAATTGAAGCACAGAAAGCTAAGTAACTTCATTAAGTTGTATAGCTAGTGAGTAGCAGAACCAAATATTAAATGTGGACTCCAGAAATTCACTCTTATTCACTATTGGGGCGGTAGCAACCATGGTAAAAGAATGTATTAGAAGCATGTAAAAGAGAGAATGAATAGGACATGGAGAATTAGGAAGAGAGAGGAATCTACAAAGAATCCCAGGTGAAGCGGAGGATATTTTAAAAATACTAAAAAACCCAATTTTTTTCTTCTTGGAAATTGTTCCCCCTCTCCCCTGGTAGATTTTTGGTCATTGAGAGTAAAACACAGGGCTGAGGCTTATTGTCCCTGGAAAGCGAGAGAAAGCACTATCTAGGATATTGAAATATGATATGATTTTTTTCTGGGTTGGATAAAGAGAGAGAAAGTGAGAGACGACATGCAAGTGTCTGTGCTCTCTTTTAAGGGGCCAAACTTGGCTGAGAGATGCAGGTAGAGTAGAAAAAGCCAAACAAATCTAAGAATCAAAGAATATTGTGGCTGGTGCCCTGATTCCTGTGTAGTGTGGAGAGTGAGGAAGCTCTAAGATAATTCTTCTTTTTGACATGGTCCTGTATCTAATATGGTGCCAGCGTGGTTGAGCAGAAATGACTGAGAGGCTGCCGAGACTAAGAGCATCCACACTGGATCCTGACTCTCCAGATGGTTTCTGAGAAAGCATCTAAAAGCCATTGTGTGTCCCAAAGGGTACAGCTTGTTGAATGGACTGCTGGATTGGCTACCAGAGTTAGATGTGGATGACAGAGCACAGAGATTTCATAACTGAACACAATATCACGCTCATCAACAGCAGGTACCAGCACAGTGGTTCCAAAAATAAAGTGAAACCAGAAACATATCAGTGGCTACCATTACAAGACACTCAGTCACCAGGGACCCCAGTTATCATCATCAAGAGAAGAGGATAATGCCCTGAGACCAACCAAAATAAACCATCTTGATCAGTAGCCTGTGAGAGCCAGATAACCCTTCTGCAAAGCTAGGTGAGCCTCTCTGCTCCAGATGCATCTAGAAAAGCAGAATGGCAATGGAAGGATAACTTTTTTAAAGTGAGAAATGCTTTAAGATAGTAATAATCCAAAAAACCTAAAACCTCTAATTTATTTTTAATTGCAGTAAAAACACATAACATAAAATTTACCATCTTAACCATCTTAAGTGTACATTTCAGTAATGTTAACTATATTCACATTGTTATGGGACAGACCTCTAGAACTTTTTCATCTTATAAAACTGAAACTGTATATCCATTAAACAACAGCTCCCAATTCTATACCCTCAACTCCACCTGTAGCTCCTGGCAAATACCATTCTACTCTCTGTTTCTATGAATTTGACTAATTTAGATACCTCATATAAGTGGAATCATATAGTTCTTGTCCTAAAAAACTTTAAATTTTTAATTGGAAATACAGGTAACTCAGCAAGCTCAAGCAATTTCCATCTTTAGAGGAAGTAGAGTTTTAAAAGCAAGATGAGATCAGTTAAAGAAAATAAATAAGCTACATCTCTTCAATATCAGTTTGTGATTATTATAATTGAACCCCAGTAGATGTGGGCTCACATCATAGATCCTAAGGAAGAAAGAGTATCATCTGTCTCTGGAGCTTGACCCTCACTCAAAAACAATGTGATATCAGCTGAGCCTTATCTCTTGCAAATCCAACATGGCTCCACAATGGTTTCGTTAGTCCTTTTAAATGGTTCTTAACTTCCTTAGTACTAGTTACAGGTACTCCTACCTTGGCTATGGAGTCTATTTTCTAAACATGTCCCCGACCACTGTATTTAGGACCTGAGTTGTCTCTGCATTCCCCCTCTGAAAGTCTTAATGCTTTGAAAATTCAGAGTCCAAGTAGAAGGACACCCCCTTCCAAGGTCTGCATAGCACTTTCTTCACAAGTTCCTGGCCCTGGCCTCAGATTGACTTGGATTTCTAATCTAGAATTTATAATAACTCTATGATGCAGAGCTAAGCTGTGTTTAAATTCTTGGGTATGCTAGACAGGTTCTGAATGACTATAGCATTTGGTCCAAATAAATATTAGTGTGGACCATGGCCACCTTCTAGCTTGGGTAGTTATGGCAAAGAATCAGATCAAGTCTTCAAAATCCGAAAGAAACCAAGCCTGATTACCCAGTGGGTACACTTCAAGGATGTCTGATCCCTGGGATCTGAGCCATTTCAGGTCTCACTGGAACTTTCTTCTAGTTCAAGGAATCAACAGCATTGTTATCAAACAGCTAGTTGGCCTTCTCTGAAAATAAAATGAGCCCTCAGAATTTCTTGGTTTATTAATTGTGTTGTGTTATAAATTTCAAAGACAGTTTTAATATATAAATGGCTTATTTAATAAATTGCCAAAATTTGGTTATTAGCATGGAGTAATTCCTGTCTATTTATATGACAGATTAGATAGTGCTTGCACCTTGCTAAAGCAGGCTGTGTACATGGTCTTTTAGGAGGTTGTTCAGCAGTTTGGTTTTTTTTTTTTATTTTTTATTTCAGCATATTATGGGGAGTTCAGTAGTTTTAATTTAATCTGTTATGCTGAAAGGGTACACTAGATAGAGATCTAGTATAGGGCCTCATTATGGCACCCAATAAATGGTAGTTGAAAGTGAAATGTGGATGATAATAATATACATGAATCTATTAATACCACACCAAAGCAAGAACTAAGTAAAGCACCTTTTAGTTTCTAATTAAATTGAAAATATGTCATAGACTTAAATACAGGACCTTTCAAATCTCTGATGATTAACAAAAACACTGCCAAAAATTCAGAACTCTTGACTTAATCAAATTATTTCACCAGGTTAAACGATAATGTACTAGGATGCCATTGTTTATACTTTCTTTCCAAAATGCTTAATGGCAATGATACTTTTTTAATTTAAAAAAATCTATTTTAACTCTACATATAAGACTCATTTCTTCTGTGGCAGCTTCATTTAACCAGAAAAATAAATCTGTTGTGATCTGCAGTCTTATAAGATACAGCCTGATTAAAGTCTTGATTTTCCTAAATTCAAACATGCTGCAAAGATTAAGTCAGCTACACTGTGCTGTGGCCACAGCCACATTGTGATTTGGGGGAGCGTGTAGCTGGCGGCTGTACTACAATCTGTCCGCGGGAATGCTTTCCAGGAGCTTGCCAGCAGTAAGCAGCAAGAAGTCCTGACAGTTGCCTAAGTGAGCCTTATTGTTCTGAGCAATAAAAATAACCAAGCAGTTTAGATCAAATATTTATTAGTAATTTAAAACTAATTTTACACAAATTTAAAACTAAAAAATTTGGATAGTTTTTCTCAGGGTAAAATTTTGCACTGAAATGCACTGATGTTTTGCTGACATAGGATGCTAATTTGGAAAACAGTTTGGCCATTTATTATAAAAATAAACATACTAACAATGTGATCTAGCAATTCCATGCCTAGGTATTTACCCAGGAAAAATAAATACATATATCCACAATAAAATCTGTTTATCAATGTGCAGAGTTGTTTCACTCATAATAACCCCAAATAGGAAATAATCTAAATGTCACCTAGTGAATGGATAAACTAATTGTAGCGTACTCATAAAATGGAATACAACTGAACAAAAAAAAGAATAAGTTATTGATACATGCAACATGATGAATGAATATCAAAAGCTCTATTTTAAGTCGAAGAAGCCAGGCAGAAAAGTCTACTTACTGTTTGAACCCATTTGTATGACATTTGAGAAAAAGGCAAAACTCTAGGAACGGAAACAAATCAGTGGTTGTCAGAAGGTGGGGGAGGGTAAAGAGATTGACTTCAAAGTGGCACAAGGGAAAAGTTCATAGTAATGAAAATATTCCATATCCTGAACACATGTACAGCTGTATATGTTTGTCCCAATTCTTCATATTTTACAATTAAAAAAGAACACATTATATTTTATATAAATGAGACCTCAATAAACCTCCTTTTAAAAAATAATTTGGGGCAGGGACAATGAGTTGGGTAATAGATGAAAAAGACTGGCCATGGGTTGATAATGATTAAAGGTGGATGATGGGCCAATGGGGATTCACCAAATGATTCTACTTCTGAATATGTTTAAACTTATCCATAGTTAACAGTTAAAATTTTTTTGCACTGCAGTCTGCTAGGTTTATGCCATTTACAGCCCTTCAACCATCCTGCCCTACTCTTCCCTAGAGCACAGTATAAAACTTGTGGAACTTCCACACAATCAGTACTTCAAAATGCCCATTAGCTGTTTTTCCAACATATATAAACAAATTAACAATCATTAAAATGACCTTAAAAGCCATAGTTGATAAAATTATGGTGAAGAATTTAAAAATTAGGTTCATTAGAAGCAAAATATTTAAATGGATCTCTGTAGATGTTTCTCTAGGTCTTTTAGAGCTTATCTAAGTATGTGACAAAACGTTTATTTAAACACAACAAAAATGAAAAGAATGAAGCTGTATTTATTCAATCGTTCTCTCAATAAACATCTCTAAGTGTCTACTGCATGTTAAACACATCATAAGCTCCCTTTTGAGTATTCCACAAATACATGTACAACCAGCCACAACACAACTGCTGAGTGTATGGAAAGAAAAATTAATACTGACTAGAGTGGAGAGTGGATATGGGTGAGGAGAGAGGGAGAGAGGACTAGAAAAGAATCTACAGATACTTGAAACCTAGAAAGATGTGTTAGAAGTTTACTTGGCCAGAAGAGAAGTGTGGATGGGAGGACAGGGAGAAAGCGTAAAAGAAAGAGAGCAGATTCCAGGAAGACAAGACAGCATGACCAAAGATATAAAGGTAGAGTACAAAGTGTGTTTGGGGAATGTCTAGATTATACAAAAGCAACAAAGCAAAACTGAATAATTCATTTATAATTAGCTCAATCTATTACTGTTGAGGCTATGAACTGCTCAGTTTATAAATGCATATTGCTAATGAATTCATGAATTTATTCTACAAATAGATAAACTGGTTTTGTCCCATGGTCACAAGTTATGTCCATAACTCTGGTCAGCTATTCTGCAAAGGCATGTTGTTAACCATGAGGCAAAACTGTGGACATATATTTATTGTCTCTATTGGAAAACCAATTTTAACTTCATGTCATCATTATTTTTGCCTACAAGCAGACACATTTAAAATTTGCTCTTTTTAGCTTTTCCTTAGCATTCTGGAAAGATTTTTCTAGAAAAGGAGAATAATTTGCTAATTAAAAAATCTATGTAACTAGTAACCAAGGAGCACTACAAAGTTATTCTATAAGCAGCACAATCATGTTCTTGCTAGAGAGCAGAAGCTAGAGTGTATGCAATTAACAAAATTATTATATTATTGAAAGTCTGCTTTTTTTCCCAGCTCACTAAAATCTTGTTGCTGACATGGTTGGGATAAATTCATGTACATAGACCTGCATGCCATCGTGATCCTTTAGTGAAAAAAAGGTAGTTTTCTCCTCACTGTACAATATCAGTGAGTATCAATCCTTTTCTTTCTCTTTTCCCTCATCCACTACCATCTAGGAAGAGTTGAGTGGACTTCTTTCATTTCTGACTCTTTAGTACCTAAAGCAACAATTTTTGAATGATAAATATTAACCACATTGAAAAACAATTCTTTCAGTAATATTTAATTCTGAGTGATGTAAATTCTCATACATTTAAGAGCCTATTAATACTTCTAAATTAAATTCCAAGAAGAGAACATAGCGGAATGGGTTTACTTATCCCTGTGAGTAAATATCAGCAACTTAATGCTTTATATCATTTGATGATTCAAATGTTGGACAAAACATTTCTCCAGGAAAAAAATCTCAGATGTTATAATAAGAGATGCCACTGCGAGAAATACAGACGGTCAATTTTAGGAGTAAAGTAATCTAGCAAAGGAACAGCCCAAACACAAGTTTCTGCTACACCAGCACACTTGAACCTATTTTAAAAGGCACATCAGTAGGGGTGAAAAGAGTTCAGGCCAGTTAGTCCTTGGCACCTCAATCAAGATTGCCAGCATAGTTATCAATTAATGTTGCAGCGGTTTCAGTAATGCACCACACGTGTCAAATAGGAACTATACTGAGTCCACCACTTCAGTTTACACACGATCCTGAACACCTGTCAGGTCGTAATGATTTTCAGTCACTACTGACCCAGGATAAATTTTAACAGGTGACAGGCTTTGGATCAAATTACCAATTCCCTGAGGCATCCAGTCTTCCCAATCCTAAGTATTTTTGGCATGATTTATATGTTCTTTAGCTTTCTTCATAATTTAGAGTTATGTCAATTCTAGTACAATTCCTGAAATGCCTGTAAATTTACAGTTCCTGTAAATGAGAAAATACCTAGTGTTCATTTTTCAAGATCTCCTTAACAGAAAACTATAAACAATGGAACATAAAGGAAAAATGATGATGCAAAAGAGTAAAAGAATATTTGGATAATTCACGCCATTATTTTCAATCTTACATATAATCGCCCACAAGGGTAGGATTGATGGATATTTTAAAACACATGTAAACATGGTACTAAGAAAACTCAACAATGGTAAACACTGAAGATCAATCTTTTGAAATGGGCATTTAAAATGACAAATTTTGTAATTCTAAAACTACCATATGAATTTCAATCCCTTCCTAACACATCTTCAGAAAATAAAAAAAATAAACTGATCCAGCATTTGTCCTACTTACTAAGTAGAAGTAATTATTCCTTCCATGACAGTGGAAGTTCAGTCATTTGCCAAGCCCTTTTAAGCATGTTATCATATGGTAAGGCTCAGCAATGCTGTGACTACTATCTTCATTGCTCAAGCTTTCCACTTGACTGGTGATTTGTGGCTGTTTTTCTAAGGTGTTGAAGTTAAGTAACTAGCCTGTGACTTGCTCTTTTCAAACAGAAGTTTAGTGTTTATTAATTTCCAGCAATTCTTCATTAATTAAAAAATCAAGTTCTACGGTAATTATAATAATTTCTACATTGACTCTAGGATTTATTTTGCCACCATTGTCAGATGAAAAGTAAAATCTTTTAAGAGACCTCTGAGATTTGAAGTAAAATAGTGGTTTTTATTATTGCTTTAATACTTTATAAAATAAAAGCAGGCAATTCTATATTGGCCCATAAATTAGATATAAAATGTTAGCAGTATATGAATCTAAATGTCTGAGAACAGTTGAATTATGAAGATACCATAAACTAATCAGCAAGGGATTCAACACCCTTCATAATCAGACTTTAGCTTGCTTTTCCATCAGACTACTGTGTGCTAATTCCACTAGAGTATTCAAAATTTCCAGAAAACACTGATTATTTCCACACTTTCAAGCTTTTGCTAATGTTGCTGCTTCCACCCGAAATACCAATCTCCCCATCCCCTGGCTGGCAAATTCTCAATTTCTGGCCCCCTCACTTCTGTTTCTCAGCAGATGATGACAGTCTTTTATTTCATGGGGAAAAGGGTAGCCATTATACACTATTTGCACAAACCAGAGAAGTGTGAGTTATCTTTAATGGACCGTCTCCTTCACCTCTCCAAATCTATTATAGATCATCACTAAATCTCATTAATTTGTTTTCTTAAAATCCTATAATACATCTACTTCTTTTCATGTCCACTGCAATCTAGCTAGTCAGGGTTACTATCATATGTTACCTAGACAATGTCAGATAAGATTAGTTTGTTTCTCTGCTTTTACTCTTCTCTGTCTTCAAATACATAACCAGAAGGCATCAAACTGCCTCTGCAAGGTTGATATAGGAAAGCTAGGTTCACAAAGTTACATACAGCGGTAATCCAAGTTTGACATATCTATAGGAGGAGTGTGACAGAAAGCTAAAACCTTCATGAAGAACTGAAAGTAGTTATGAGTAACTGGTTATTGTAAATGGGTGTGGGTTTGAATAAATTCCCAAAACAGAATTGGTTACCTATCACCAACTCCCGTGAATGTCCAGATGAGTCCTCCCATGAGGTGGTATGCAAACCTTCGAGCATGCCAAGGGAGACAACACAGTGAAAAAAGGGAACAAAGACAGAACCTTGGTGGGCACCTATATGAAGAGGACAGGAAGAGAAACCAGAAAGCCAGCAGCAACATAAATAGGAGAGCCAAGCAAGCAGTGTGTATGTACATATGTACATTTATTTTTAGTACAAAATTGGATTGCTTCTGATGGATTCTTGAAGACATAAATAGAATACTAGATGTTTAAAAATATTCTTAGGTAAATCTGGCAATTGCATATGTAAAAGGATGGGGAAGAGCTATAAAAAATGAAGGCAAGGAGATTACTAAAGAAACAAGTACAATAACACAGACATGAGGTGATTTTGCAGCAGATAAAATGGTGAACTATATTTAAATATTACTTTATTTGATATATGCATATGTAACATGGAAGACCTTAGAACTCTCAGGCACGTTATGCTGTGAACTTTTTTTCTGAAGGGTAAACAGACTCTATCTTTTTATGAAATAATAATTTTTGTGACTTTTCTAGTGCTTATAAAAATAAAACAATAATGAAAAATATAAAGTAACAAAAATCTAGAATCTCCCATGCAGAGTCATCTACTGTTAACATCTGAGTGAACATTCTTCTAGAAATGTATATTCTCTATGCATATGTACACACACATATATATTTCTGTGTATATAGGAGGGGTCAGCAAATTTAGGTGGCTGCCTATTTCCATAAATAAAGTTTTATTGGAACATAGCCATGTGTACTTGTTGACGCATTGTCCCTGGCTACTTTTGCACTACAACAAGAGAGTTGAGTAGTATGAAAGAGATTGCATGACTCACAAAACTTAAAATATTTACTACTTAACCATTTACAGCAAAGGTTTGTCAACTTCTGATATATGGAATCATTCTACACATGCTGTGTTTTTAACCTGTTTTTTCACCCAACAATATATCATTAATATTTTTACAGATTTTACTATATAGCTACCTTATTTTAATGGCTGCATGGGATTCCATTATATAAAGGACCCATAGTTTTATAAATCTCCTATCAATGGATATTTAGAGTTCCAGTTCTGTGGTATAATCAATACTGCCATAAATATCTACATACATTCATCTTACCACACTTGATTATCTCCTTAAGATAAATACTTAGGTATACAATTGTGGTGTCAGAAGCTCCATATCTTTTACATCTGATACATATTACCAAACTGCCTTCCAGAATGAATTGAAATAATTTTCTAGAAGTATTCATTTTTCCCTATTCCCTTGCCAATCCTGAGAATAAGCAAGTATTTTGAGTCTTTGGGGGAAAAAAAGATAAATCCATTGTTTCCATCTATATGATTTGATTCTTAAAGAGGTAAAATGCCTTTCAAGATCATTGGCCATTTTTGCTTCTTTCTTTGTGCAATATTGGATTACAGTATTTTATATTTACATAATAATGTACTTTGTATACTTTGCCAATTTTTCTGTTGGAGCATTTCTTAAACTAATTTGTAAGTATGCCTTATATTTTAAATAATTCAACAAAGGCTACTGAAGATAAAAAAGCATAGGAAATGTGACCGAGAAGAAAACTGGTATGGTTCCTGCCTTCATAGTGACAATCCACTGAAAAAAGGAGGTTCATTCTATCTGACATATGAAATGCAAAGATCTTCCTTAAATCCAGTGACTTGATTCATAAATATTTAGGAAGAGTAACATTCTGAACAAGTCAAGCCAATGCATTTGAAAATTAATCTAATCATGGGAAAACTAGGCTTATCTTTAAAGTTTGTGCATTAAGAATCCTACTAAAGAAGTTCTTAAAATTCCTAGAACATTAATGCTAGCTTTCTTTGTGATTAAAATAAGCATTTCTTCATTTTTCTAATGCTTATAACCCTCAAACAACACAGAAAAATATAAAGGAGGAAGTAAAACACATTGAAATGCTCCACACAAACATCCTTTTATGTTTATTTTACTTCTCCTTACTGGTTTTTGTACATACCTCATACCTGAAGCATACGGCATGGAAAGAGGATAATCAAAAAGCTAAGCAAATAAAGGAAAAATAAGGAGAGCCAGGAAATCTGGGAAATCTGTGCAGAGAGCAGCAGAATATAAAATAATATCCACATCCTCCTCTTGTGGTTGCTTCTGGGGTTATAAAAAAACGGACAGTTAAGAAGTGAGTTTCATATACAAAATTACATTTGGAAATTTTACAATGCCTTGTCTGACCTTGCAAAATAAAACAAATAAAAAAACACCCTAACATTTAAATTTATGGATTCTGAACAAATATTGTTATGAATGAAAGAATTTAAAGAAATTCTAAACACTTTTTCATTATCATTTCATTGTAAAATCCAAGAATAGCAAGTTACCATACACATAATAGTTCTTGCAAAATGTGCAAGGGAAATTGATAATTAAATGCCACTGATGACAGATATTTATATCGAATTCACATAACTGTTCCTAATTATAAATATAGATATACATTCCAGGATTACCCACAAGTATGTACTCCTATTAATACTTATTGCACTTACATATGCACATTGAAAGGAGATATGCCCTTTCACCTTTTATGTACTACTCAGAAATATTAGAGTATCACCAGCTGCCATAAAGGTCACACTGAATTTTGGGTGCTAATTGTGGCAGACTTATGTACATCAATTTAAAAATAAAGATGTCATTTAAAAATCTTCATTCCAATAATTTCTCCTGCTTAAATGGAAACTAAGAGCCTACTAAGAGGCCATGTATACTTGTACTCTTCCATCTATGCAAAATGTGCTTGGTATATGTAGCATGTGAAATTTGATAGAGAAATTTGTTGAAACCTCCAGTCAAGTCTAGTACATAGCTACCACGTGATTCCCACTGACTCTGTTAAGAGTAGGGCATTGTGCATGCATGCCCCAGGCTTGGATTTGGAACATAACATGGCATGTGGGGTGAGGGCAAGGGTTAGGGGGCAAGAAATATTACTCTTTTAACAAATGGTATTGGATATAAAGTCAATGCTAAGGTACATAATCTTTCCAAGTGCCAATTTAAGTGCTTATATTTTAGTACATGCAATACTAAAGCTGCTCGCAAATTCTAATCATGGAATTTTGGACCTGGATTAGGTAGAAGTTTATATAATAATTGAAATAACAGATGTTGGTAAGGATGAGGAGAAGAGAACTCTTACATATTGTTTGTGGGAATGCAAATTAATAGAACCTCTATGGAAAGTAGTATGGAGATTTCTAAAAGAACTATAAATAGAACTACCATTCAATCCCACAATCTCACTACTGGATATCTATCCAAAGGAAAAGAAATCAATCTGGCAAAAAAGATAACTGCACTTGTACGTTTATTGTAGCACTAATTACAATAGCAAAGATAAGGAATCAACCTGAATGTCCATCAACAGATGACTAGATAAAGAAAATGTAGTGTATATACACAAAGGAATACTATTCAGGCATAAAAAAGAATGCAATCATGTCTGCAACAGACATAGCAACACAGATGGAACTTGAGGCCATTATCTTAATGAAACAAGTCAGACACAGAAAGACCAGCATTGCACGTTCTCACTCCTAAATGGAAAGTAGATAATGTGTACGCATGGACCTAGAGAGTGGAATGACAGACACTGAAGACTCTTTAAGACTTGGAAGGGTGAGTGAATGGGAGGGGGCAGATGATCAGAAATTACTTAATGAGCACAATGTATGTTTTTTGAGTCCTGGATACTCTAAAAGCCCTGACTTGACCACCACACAATCTATGCATGTAACAAAATGGCATGTGTGCCCCAGACATTTATACAAATAAAACAATGAAATATAAATATAAAGAAATAATTTGTTAAGTAAGTTAATGTGTTTATGGAATAATAAAATGTAGCCTATTTTTCATGTTGGGGATTTTTTTTTTTTTTGGACATAGTCTCTCTTGTCACGGGGCTGGAGGTACAGTGGCCTGATCACAGCTCACTGTAACCTGGAATTCCTGACTTACCTCAGCCTCCCAGGTAGCTGGGACTACAGGCATGTGCCCTCACACTCAGCTAATTTTTAAAAATTTTTTGTAGAGACAGGGTCTTGCTATGTTTCCCAGCCTGGTCTTGAATTCCTGGCCTCAAGTGATCCTCCTGCCTCAGCCTCCCAAAATGCAGGGATCACAGGCATAACTTTGTGCCTGGCCCATAGAACTTATCCTGTTTTTAAAAACTTAAGTACTTTGACATTAAAAAATTCACTAAGTTATAGCTACACTATATTAACTCTTCAAAATGCCATTTGCTTTCATATCTTGGTTTCCATGGCTCCTGCTTTTTCCTTTCAAGCAAATTTTCCTCCAATCTTCTCTGAGTTTCAAAATGCTGAAAGTATACTCCATGTCCTCCCGGAAGCCATTCCCAAGCCAAATGTACCCTTTCTTTGGCACTCATTTAACACTTTCCATGTAAGAGAGATTCAACGGCTATTCCATTATGCCTCAAGGCATAGTCAGTTGTTTACACTTCAGTCTCTTTCACTAGACTGTAAACCAGCTGAAGGCAAGAAATGGTTTTATTAATCTAGGTATTCTGTGACGTGCCTAGCATACTCAGAATGATCATTGAACTTACTTCAATGACCTTCAATAAGCACCTACTATGTGCAATAGCATGACAGTGTGCTATATACTGTCCGCTGACACTCAGCTCCCACACACTCACACTTCTATATTCTCCCTAAAACCACTGGGACTAGCAAGTTGGAAATGACATTTCTCAGACCCCATTGCCAACTGGTTAGATTCTATCATTTGGAGGCACTCACATGGGATTGGAAGGCAGGAAGAAGATAGGAGCCATTCTTTTTTGCTTCTTGCAGCTTTAAAGCAGAAGTATAGCCTTCCAGCTTTTACAAGGACAGTAGGAGTGTGAGCTCCAGGGCTTTGGTGAATACAACCTTCCCTGTATGTTTTTCCCACTCTTATAACATTTTAATAATCATGTCATTATATTAAAACCTCTTGTGTTGAAATACCTAACTTGGTTTCTGTTTTCCTAACTGAACCTTAACTGATATAGCTGGATACTGGGGATGCAAAGATTTCATACTCAGGTAGAGTAAGAGAAGGCAAACTTTCTCTGTAAAGAACTACACAGTGAATATTTTAGGCTTTGTAGGCCACATACTGTCTCTGTCACATAAAGCTGGGGGGTAGGGTGGTGGAGGGAGCAGATTTGGCCTGTGGACATAGCCCACAGGTTATAGTCTGCCCATCCTGAATTAGAGCAAACAGGCAAGTACAAAAATCATTGCAATGCCATGTAGTCATATAGCAAAGATATGCCTAAGGCTGCCTGGAGTAGTCATGTTGTATTCATAAAGGAATTGAAGATGTGTTGAATTTTTAAAATTAGTAGATGCTCAACAGTCTAACAAACCATTCTGGAAACAAAGAAAGCTCAAAGTCATGAAAACATGAGCGGTTATAGAGAGTGACCGCTTTGCTTAGGGTAAATATAAACGGTTCAGAACTATTAGATGAATGAATCTTAAGTCCTTTATGCTAAGTGAAATAGCTCAAGAGGCTGTATACTGTGCAAGTCCATTTACATGACATCCTGTCAAAGACAAAGCTATAGGTACCAAAGTCAGATCAGAATTCACCAGAGGCTGGGGATAGAGAGAAGGGTTGACTACAAAGGCACAGCATGAGGGTGATGAAACTTTTCCATATCTTGATTACTGTTATGATAAATAACTATATACATTTGTCAAAACTTACAGAAATATACACCAGAAAGAGTGGGTGTACTTCATTATATGTAAATGTTTCTGAACTACATAAAAATAAGCAGTTCGTTGTGGACACACGACATGGGGGAATAGAAAGTGGGAAGAGGAGACGGGGATCTGAAGGCAACCAGAGCCAGACTCCGAGGCACCTTGTGTGCTCTAGCAGGGGTCCAACTACTTAGAAGGAATCACCTGGCAGCAGCATAGGGCGTTAGTGAAAATGAAATGAGCTAGAAGCAGGGACATGAAGTATGGGACTGTCACCCTGAATGGATGCATGGGAGGTAAAACTGATATATTTTAGTGATCAAGATGCGCAAGTTAAACTGGAAAGAGGTGTCCAAAGAGAATATACTTCCACCTTGAGCAACTGAATAGACAGTGATGCCAAGAGTGGAGATTAAAAATACGTAAAACAGGCTGGGCTCAGTGGCTCACACCTGTAATCCCAGTATTTTGGGAGGCTGAGGCAGGAGGAATGCTTGAGGCCAGGAGTTTGAGACCAGTTACGGGCAGCATAATGAGACCCTGTCTCTACAAAAAATTAAAAATTAGCTGGCTGAGGTGGCATGCACCTGTAGTCATAGATACTCGGAAGACTGAGCAAGGAGGACTGTTTGAGCCTGGGAGTTGAAGGCCGCAGTGAGTGTGAGTTATGTTCGTGCCACTGCCCTCTAGCCCGGGTGATAATATCAAAATGCTTTCTCCAAAAATCCAAAAAAAAAAAAAAAAAGGAACAGGTTTCACATCTCATATATAATACAATGAATTTCACTTTTGTCATGTTGAATATTCAGTGAGTATAGAACAACCAAGATCAGACATTAGCTATTTAAAGTGATTATAAATACATTTAGAGATAGAGATTTTCCTTTACAACAAGGCAAAAGTCACATAGATACAGCACATCCATAGTCTAGGTTAAAAATAGTGAAGGACTAAATCATTAGGTGTATGTTGAATTAGAACCAAATATGTTAGAGTATATAGGACTCCTCAGGCTGCTTTGGAGGTTTATAATTGACCCTACAATCAGCCTGAGTGACTTTACATGTCCATTGGGGACTCTTAGGACCTAGACTGTGTCCTAGGTCCTGAATACATGATGTACTTTCATTGGTCTTCAATGACATAATTTTGACTATGCCTCCATATACTTTCTCTTAGGACATGCGGCCTAGCTATCCTTAGTACAGTTTAACATTGCATAGGATTTTTGCTCATTCCACATCACACAGGGTATATACTCGTATAAATATGAATTTACTTGTCTATTCCCTTGCATACAGTGGAATGAAGTGGGCATCTTGAAAATTCAATATATACTAGTTCTGCAAATCTTATCTTGTTGGTTTCTGACTCAAAAAGCTTTTAAGATTCAAGAGCATACCAATCAAACTGCTTGACCTAGGCTCACATCCCTACAAAGCCACATTTATCAGGATGCTGTCCAGTGACAAAGACTCCAGCATGACCACCATGGCAGTCAGGATACTGCCCTCCCATCTGGCTGCTTCTCCACATGTCATTTGCATTTGCATACCATCAAATACATTCACTATTTATCTAGTGCCCCCTGGAGGATATGTTGAACTTTATAAGGCAACAACAGGTATAGTTTTATAGGTATAGGAAAATTGCTATAAGGAAAAAATCAATATTTTCCCTCTTACTTTGATGAAGTTTTGATAGTCTCTCAGAAAACATCTAAAAGATGTGTTAATAATTGTAATTCAATTAGAAAATATTATAATGTAACTAATATAGCTTTACTTCTAACTATTTAAATATAGATCAGGAAATATACATGTATGTATTACCTACAGAGGATAGTAATTATTATCTTTCAAGGCTCTGTTCATGCTCCCAAAGATATCTAAGCAGATTTTCTTTTTCCTTAAATTTCTGGTAAGATAATCATCTTAAAACTAAAGAGACTACTACATAAAAAAATACATGTTTTAAAAGTTTGATTTTTTAAAATAAAAAGAGAATATTGGAATAAAAACAGAGAAGGATTTTTTTTAATCATAGTATTCCTCAAGCTTTCCCAACAAAGTATCTTTTAGAGAGAATAAACATTACCACAAGGATTATTACCTATTCATAAAATTTTTCCAAGCCTCATATTTTATCTTAAAATATTATGCAAATTTTGTTTCAATTCATAAAATGCTTTGTTTATTTTAGTGTAAAAGTTATGCAATGTTACTGCATTCTTTTTGAATAAAATCAATATCTTGGGGAAGATGTACTATGCTTATGCTATGAATCTATCACTGCTCTCTGACCTGAGATGTTCTTCACTTTGAGATGAACTGGTTAAGAAAACATGGGATCAACTTCCATAAACACACTATTGCTTATTTTGCAAATTATAATATAGCATAAGGAAATAGTAGATAAAACATTTGGACAAATACATAATTATCATATATGTAAACATAAATATAAATGAAATATCAACTTGGAAGCATTTCTGTTCAAAGATAAATGAAACATCAGGTGGAACGTATTTGTCCTTTTTGAGCCTTTAGTCAAAAGGAATCAGACCTAGTATTGGCCTAGTATTCTCAGTTAAGATATCTCCTCTTCCTTCTCTTCTTTCTTTCAGTTCTCTCCCCTCAACCAACTACTCTGTCACCTCACTTATCCTTTTAGTTACATTGAAGTAGCATAATGAAACAAAAAGCTCCAGATTAGGAGTAAGAAAACAAGTGTAAGTGTGGCTCTGGGCTTAGTGTGTGATTTTAATAAACTTCATTTAAAACAATAATAGTAATACATTCGAGACTTACTATTTGCTAGACATTGTCCTGGCATTTTATTTACACAAACTCTCATTTTAAAAGCAAATCTACAAGACAAATATTTCCTGTCCTATGCATACACCTCAGAATGGTTTAACAACTTGCCCAAGTTCACCTAGCTAGTAAGAAGCAGGATCTGAATTTTTAAAAATTCCTTTTTTGCCAGGCGCAGTGGCTCACGCCTGTAATCCTAGCACTCTGGGAGGCCGAGGTGGGTGGATCATTTGAGCTCCGGAGTTCGAGACCAGCCTGAGCAAGACCGAGACCCCGTCTCTACTAAAAATAGAAAGAAATTAGCTGGACAACTAAAAATATATAGAAAAAGTTAGCCAGGCATGGTGGTGCATGCCTGTAGTCCTAGCTACTCGGGAAGCTGAGGCAGTAAGATCGCTTGAGCCCAGGAGTTTGAGGTTGCTGTGAGCTAGGCTGACGCCACGGGACTCTAGCCCGGGCAACAGAGTGAGATGACTCAAAAAAAAAAAAAAAAATTCCTTTTTTTTCATATGTAATACCTGTTCTGCCTTCTTGTTATTAAAACAAGTTGATAAGTGTGAAAGTGTGTTATTCAATGCACAAAAACTTTATTCCATTTCTTTAGAGAATTGGGAAGAGTAATTTGAATCCATTAAGATATGAATTAGTTCACTGGTTCATTTATTCCTGGAATATCTAGGTAGGGAGCATGATTTTCATAGTAATTACTAGGAATTTACCTTTATACATACCCCATGTTCATTTTAAAATGTGTTTTACTGCCAATCTGTATGTGACCTTCTGCATTCCAGTCATAATCATGAACAGTGGATAGTTCTCTAAATTTGAGAGATAATGTCTGCTATGGTTTGCATATTTGTCTTCTCTAAAACTTATGTTGAAATTCAATCCCCAATGTGGCAGTATTGAAAGATGGGGCCTTTTTTTTTTAAACACAGGTAGACTATTTTGTTATATAAATCGTGACCTTACATACATTTTTTAAAAAAATAATTTTTATTTCAAAATGTTAGGGGGTACAAATGTTCTTGTTACATGGATGAATTGAATAAGGCTGAAGTCAGGGCTTTTAGTGTGTCCCTTGTCAGAATAATGTTCATTGTACCCGATAGGTAAGTTTTTATCCCTCACCCCTTCGCTGTCCCTCCTTCTTAGTTTCCAGTGCCCTATACTACTTTATGACCACATGAACCCATTGTTTAGCTCCCACTTATGAGTGAGAACATGTGGTGTTTGTTTTTCCATTGCTGAGTTCACTTAGGATAATTTTCTCCAGTTCCATCCAAGTTGCTGCAAATGACATTATTTCATTCCTTTTTATGGAATAGTACTGATAGTGCTGAAGAGTATTTCATGG
>CAUYSK010097975.1:0-38892 GCA_963575035.1 Avahi laniger | reverse complement strand
TTGCCTGGGGTGAGTGCCGTGGCATCAGCCTAGCTCACAGCAACCTCAAACTCCTGGGCTCCAGCAATCCTACTGTCTCAGCCTCCCAAGTAGCTGGGACTACAAGCATGAGCCACCATGCTCGGCTAATTTTTTCTCTATATATTTTTAGCTGTCCAATTAATTTCTTTCTATTTTTGGTAGAGACGGGGTCTCGCTCTTGCTCAGGCTGGTCTCGAACTCCTGAGCTCAGAACCAGTTAGAGATTTTTAGAAGACAGCTGGAAATATAAGTCTGGAATTAGGGGAAAAGGTTAGGACTAGAGACAAAGATTTGACAGAAAATAGCTCAAAGTTATGGAAGTATATGAGAATTGAGAAAGGTAGAATATAAAGAGATTTTTATCTTGGACAGAACTTCCAGGAATTAAAGAGGAGTCAATAAAGAAAACAAATGAACTATCAGAGAAGTAGGAGAAAAATAAATTACTGCAGTATCACTGAAGTTAAGAGAAAATTCTAAAAGAACAAGCAGTCAATATATCAATGAATCAGAAGAGTAAGAAATGATAAGAACTGAGAAAAGAGTGAGGCCAGGTAAATTAGGTCACACTGTGCTTCATTAAAAATAACAACAAACCCCAAATGAGTCATGTTCTGTACTCTATAAATATAAAACAAAGAAGTACAAAATATGTTTGTAAAAGATGTCTCTCCCTACATAGTTTTGTTTGTCTTGATTTGATTAAATAAGGTTTAGACAAACAAAAATATTAATAAAAAAATATTTGAAAACAAAAGCCAAAATCACAAGCCAGGCTCAATGGCTCGTGTCTGTGATCCTGGCTACTCCAGAGGGTGAGAGAGGAGGATCACTTGAGCCCAGGAGTTTGAAGCTGCAGTGAGCTTATGATTGTGCCACTGCACTCCAGCCTGGGTGACAGAGCAAGACTCTGTCTCTAAAAAACAACAAAAGCCAAAATCAATAAAACTCCAGGGTTAGAGACTCTTTATCAAAAGTATTGCATTAGGATCTAAGCATATATGTATCTTTTTTGATTTAAAAAAAGACAGATTTGTTTAGGCAAATAACAGATCCAGAAAGGGTAAGAGCTGGGTATAGAAATATTAATGGCTAAAGTGTATGATAATGTTTCTTCAACTCAAATCTAATATTTTGAATAATAATAAAAAAACATAAGTTATTCTGAAAGTTCAATGTATAAGGAGTTGTATATATTAAAAAAAGAAAGTTAAAGTCACTAGATGGGCCAAACCTACTTGTTATTCCCAATTAAAGTTATTTATAAATAAAGTACCTTATCCATATATATTATCAGGATGGCTCTCAGTCTTTTAAAGTTTAACTGTTTTTTGAAGTTAAAAAACAGCAAAAAACCCCACAGAACCCCCCAAATCTTAACATTAACATGTTTAATTTTAGTATTTGTTGGTTGATTCAATAAATATAAGAATTAAATTCAATTACAATTTTTGTTGTTGTTGTTGTTGTTGTTTTGAGACAGAGTCTCACTCTGTTGCCCAGGCTACAGTGCCCTGGCATCAGCCTAGCTCACAGAAACCTCAAACTCCTGGGCGCAAGTGAGCCTCCTGCCTCAGCCTCCTGAGTAGCTGAGACTATAAGCATGTGCCACCATACCCGTATAATTTTTTTCTATTTTTAGTAGAGACAAGGTCTCACTCTTGCTCAGGCTGGTCTCTAAATCCTGAGCTCAAGTGATCCTCCCACCTCAGCCTCCCAGAATGCTAGGATTATAGGCATGAGCCACTGTGCCTGGCCTTCAATTATAATTTTAAATGAAATACTATTTTAACGATCACATCAACTTCTAGATACAACTGGAAAAAGTACCTATAATTGCAAGACATTATTTATATAGTTTTCAGATGTTTCACATCCACATATATTTGTAGACACTCTGCATAACTTATCTGCCTTCCAGGGTCTCTGGCACATATATTAACCAGTATTTCAATGTTTTTTAATATTTTACAATCGCATGAAGTAGATAGGTTAGTAATATGATCCCCATTCTACAGAAGCTTAGAGAGTTAAACTACCTGCTTAAAGTCAAAAGCTAGTGAATGATGTTTAGTGGTACCAGATGTCCTTAAATTATGACTAGAATATAGATAATTTCGGATCCAATTTCTTTTTGATTATGCCATATTGACTCTGCAGAACACTAAAAATTAGTAAGTCCTTGTCCTCCAGTGAAAAACAAGTTATCATTAAACACCAGCTTTTTCACTTCCTCTGTTCTTGTAGCTCAAGTTTGAGGGTTTAATGGAGCTAAGGGTGTTGGGGTCTGGGAGATGTGAGAGGGGCAGCAATGGTCATCTGTATCACTAAGGTTTTTGTCATCTTTCTTGAAAGAGACTAAGATTTGACAAGAAATGTACTTTCCTATCCAATCTCCCCTGCTTGAAGGTCAAAACATCTCTGTCTATTGGCTTTCGAAAATAAAACTTAGAGCTTCTTGTTTTTTCATCTGTAAAATGAGAATAATTTTCAAGGGCCCTTCCAGTTTTCATATTTTATAATTGTTAACAATATTCAGATACATTCTAAATTCATGTCATACTCATTTATTGAACAAATATTCCTACTGTCTACGCCTAAACTTTACAACTGTCCTTTGTGTTCCCATTTACCAGGGACTTTGATCCCTGGGAAGGGATCATTCTTTTTCCTAAATTTTTGGCATCTTCTTTTCTCAACATTTAAACATGTTAAAATATCTCTCATTTAACTGTTAGATTGCAAGACACTTAAAAGATTTATCAAACAAATGCAATGTGTAGACCTTGTTTAGGTCCTGATTTGAAGAAATCAACTGTAAATAAAAAAGGTTAAGACATACTCAGGAAAATCTGAACACTGATTAGATATTTAATAATATTATGGAATTATTGTTAATTTCTTTTTGGTAAATGGTATTGTGGGGATGTAAAAATATATATACATTGAATACATACTGAAATATTTAGGGATGAAATGACAGGACATAAAATAGTCCAGTTGGAATGTATAGATGAAATAAGTTTGTGGATTAATAATTATTGAAGCTGAGTGATGGTTATACTGGGTGAGGTTCATGGTATTATTATTTATTAAAATTTTCCCCACACACAATCTCTCCTCTTTGAACTTTTCCTGATCAATACTCCATGATTCTGTTACTCATTCTCATCTTAAAAGGGTAATATATATTTACTGTCTCCATATCCTTGTTTTCTGGTTACTCAACAGTGGTATCTGCATAGCTTCTGTGTCCACTAACACCATTGCTCTTGCTAAGGTCACTTTGTAACTGAAAACTCCAATGGAAGCTTTTCAATTCTTATCATATTTACATTCATTCACTCAACAAGTTTTTACTGAGTCATTTAGTGTAAAAACTATTCAAATGTTAGCATAGTTAAAAAGATAACAGAAATAGTTCCTCTTCCACTTAAAACTTGTACCTTTGGCTCCATAACACCACTCTATCTAGCTCTTCTATCTTTTATTGTCCCCATTGTAAGTTTATATTGGTGTTTCCTGTTTCTGATTCACTTTCCATCTATACACCACACATGGACACTTCACCTATTCCTATGGCTTCTATATGTGCTGATAACTCCAGCCCAAACCTCACTTTGGAGATCCAAACTAGTATATCAAAATTCATGCTAGTCATTACCAACAAGATGTCTCAAAGGGGCCTAAAATTCAATTTGTTCCCAACTGAACTCAATAACTTCCTCTCAAAATTGTTGCCTGACTAGTATATCCTACCTCTGTGAGTAATGTGATCAAAAGCTAGAAATGTTAGTCAAAAGAATCATTAGTCTAAGAGGTTAGATATCTAGAGGGTATGAAGCCAATGACAATGAAAATGGGGAAAACAGACAAAAGCAAATGTTACAAACAGAATAGAGCAGTGATTCTCAAAGGGTTTTGTCTGCATCATCATCGTCACATAGGAACTTGTTAGATAAGCAAATTCTCTGGCCCCACACTAGCCCTACTGAATTAAAAATGCTGCTGGTGCAGCCCAGAAATTTATGTTTTAACAAGTCCTTCAGGTGATTCTGATACATGCTCAAGTTTGAGAACGCTTGGATCAGAGCACAGACATAGACTTTCATACAGTTCCTGAGGCGAAGGTTGGGGAAATGTGACCTGAGAGCTTAAGATGGCCAGGAACCATTCTTGATTTCATCCTCCATTATCCTCCCTTCAAATAATGTTTACCAAGTTCTGGACATTTTATCATTTTTTATAATAATTTTTTATTGAGCTATAATGTATATGCAGTAAAGTGCATAAATCTTAAGCATACAGACTGATAAATTTTTATGTAACCAACACACAGATCAAAATATAGAACATTTTCAGTACTCCCAAAAGCTTCCTAAATCTCTTCTCAGTCATTACTCATCCCTTAGGTAACCACGATTGAATCACCATAGACTAGTTTTGCCTGTTCTTGAAATTCATATAAATAGCATATACATTTTTAAAAAGTGTCTGACTTCTTTCACTCAACATAATGTTTATGAAATTCACTCATGTGGTTGAATGTATCCGCAGTTCATTCTTTCTAATTGTGTAGCATTCCATTGTAGGAATACACCACAATTTATTTACCCATTTGCCTGTTCATGGGTATTTGGGTTGTTTGTGCTATTAAGAATGTTTGCTATTATAAATAAAGCCATCATGTACATTCTAATAGATATATAGAAATATAAAGCATATATAAAGCATGTCTTTTGGTGGAGACAGGCATTTATTTCTCTTAGGTATTACCAGGGTTGGTGGCGTCAATTGAGGTGATGTGTGTGTGTGTGTGTGTGTGTGTATGTTTAGGTTTAGCAGATACAGTCAGTTTTCCAGAGTGGGTGTTCCAATTTATATTCTCACCAAAAATGTTGGAGAGTTCCAGTTGTCCCATATCCTATCAATTTGTACTGATTGCCATATTTGCTCATTTTAGATATCCAACTGATTGTGTAGTGGTATCTCATTGATGTTTTGTTTTTGTTTTTTTCTTTTTTTGAAACAGAGTCTCACTCTGTTGCCTGCGCTAGAGTGCCGTGGCGTCAGCCTAGCTCACAGCAACCTCAAACTCCTGGGCTCAAGCCATCCTTCTGCCTCAGCCTCCCGAGTAGCTGGGACTACCGGCATGCGCCACCATGCCCGGCTAATTTTTTCTATATATTTTTAGCTGTCCAATTAATTTCTTTCTATTTTTGGTAGAGACGGGGTCTTGCTCTTGCTCAGGCTGGTTTTGAACTCCTGAGCTCAAATAATTCACCCGCCTCGGCCTCCCAGAGTGCTAAGATTACAGGCGTGAGCCACCGCGCCGGCCTCATTGAAGTTTTAATTTGCATTTCTATAATTAGTAATGATATCATGTACCTTTTCATGTGTCTTTTGAGAATTTGGAATCTTTTGTGAATTAGGGCTACATGTTTCAACATGAATAAATCTCAAAAACATAATGTTAAGTCAAAAAAGCAAATTAAGTAATGACAAATGTAGTGTAATGCCATTTATTTAAAGATTTTATGCATGCAAAATAATATTATCTCTCTATATATGTGTATGTCTGTGTGTGTATATACATATAAATATATATATATATTTATATATTAAAGTAAAGGTGGAAAAATATGCGTAGGAATTGAAGTCACCAAAATCAAGATAGACTGAGGGGACAGGGAAAAAGGGAAATGGGATTTTGGAAGATAAATAGATTTCAAGTGCATCTATAGTTTAATTTCATTTAAAAAATCTGAAGCAAAAATAAGAATATTCAGTTTTATCTTCTCTAGGTATTAACCAACTGAATGTTTTTTATATTCTCCCTTATCTCTAAGCTTAAAATAATTAAAAAATAAGATAAGGAACATTTCAGGCACATGCAAAGGCAAAGAGAATAACGAATACAGTGATTTAGGAGAAAAGAATTGAAAGAAGTAGAATTTTCCTCATTGAATGACAAATCAATCATATAGGATCCTAGAGTGTCTTTCTATCTCTGACATCTACTGATCCCTAAAGAGTAATTTGATATTTCCACCTATATTGTAGTATGACTAATAGCAATAATATTGATAACATATTCCTTGAGAGTATACTTCGACAAACAAATGCTTTATATATATATATGTGTGTATATATCTTGGGATTCATCATCATTCCTATATAGAAAATAGGGAGAAGTATTATCCCATTTCATAGATGACGAAATTAAGATACACAAGAGTGTTGTTTGTCAAGAAATTAAGCTCACAGAAAGTCTTGTAAAATCCTTGCTTACAAAATTGTAAAGGGGGCAGTGCATAATGAAAAGAAATAAATATAACTATTAATTTAAACAACAGTTTTGAAGTCTATACCCTTCATAATAAATTTATCTGATAATCACATGCACCGATTCATCCATTCATGTATTCATTAAACAAATACTGTTTTAACTAAGTGGCAGGAGCTGTGCTAGGACTGTAACTATAAAATCAAGTAAGACATGGCCTCTGCCCTTAAATAGTTTTACTGGGGGTAAACTAGAGATCTAAATAAATAAAATCTCCAATAAACTGTGGTAATGAGTTATGGTAGAGGTATGTATGTACTGAGGAGGAATATAGTAACAGAGAGTTGAAGGGGACCAAAGAGTGGATTGTTTGGTGTGTGCATGTGCAAAATAAGGAAACCTAATAGTGTTAGTTAGCATAAGTTTTCCTGAAAAGTTTCAGAGGTATTTTATCCTTCTCCATTACTTTTTGTAAGTCATTAACATGGAAACAGCATATCTGGAAAACTGAAAATTAATATTCAGTTTTCATGGATTGAGAATTGTTTGTGAATTTTAAAAAAAATTCACAGTGTAGCCATAAAAAAAATTCAGCACAGTGTAGCCATAACCCAAAGGTTTTTAATTTTTGTGTTTAAGATGATATAATTTTTCAAAGTGGATAGTCTTAATCTTCTTGAAGCCAAATGAATAACCTCCTGGAAGATTAAAAATGAATAATGATTACACTTAGAAATATTTCTAAAGCTTTTTTATCCTTACCAACAAATAAATGTATCTGTAGAAGTCAGAGAAATAGTAGCCTCCCTGGAGCAAAACATTTCTAACAATGAGATATCTTTTGTGAGAAGCCCAGAAAAGGTATGACTGATTGCTTTCTTGGATTAAACTGAGGACACTAAATGAAAAACAAATTAGGTGCAGATGTTCATTATATTGAGATTAATTTTATTCTCATGGGTATCATTTCTTCAGCTGCTTGGACAAACAACAATTTGTTTTCAGAGAAGTGAGTATGTGTCAAAATAACTAAGCCAAGCAGCACAGTTCAATAAGTTTTTTCACAAACTGGATAAATGTTTCTAATAAACAAAAGGTCTAGAATTTGTAATAATAACAACTTTCTATATAAGTAACATAAAATTCATTCAACCAAGACATGTCAGACACTGTGCCAGATTCAGAGGGATTCAAAAATAAATAAAACAAAGTTCTTGCCTGGAGTCCAATCTAGTGGAAAAGAGACAAGTAAGCAATAATTATAATACAAAGCAATGGGGCTCTAGCAGAGATAGGAACAAAATGCTGAGGGAATACAAGTTTTTCCTGCTAATAAACCTAAGAAAAGATAACACAGGATAGTTCACTATCACACAAAAAAAACTTCAAAACATAACAAATAACATATGAGAGTGGTCGATCTTCTCAGGTCAATCATAACAATTACTATTTACATATTATAGCTGTTGATATTTTATAAAACATTTATATATTGTACGGCAGATGGGCCAACTTTAATTATCATTTCATGTCTTCACCCATGATCTTTGTAAGCAACTTAATAGCAGTAATCATCTCTTTCATCTTTGTATTCCAAGGCCTAAAACAGTACCTTTTACATAATAGTTTTAACATGTTGAAGGAATGAATGTATGCACATATATTTAATATAGGAATGTTGATTATCACATAAATAACACACATCTACATTCACAGATACCAGAATTAAGTGGGATAGACAATACTTGAATAGAATATTTGATATCTAATATATCAGAAAGGTTCACTAAACAAAGGGAAACGAAGTTTAATCAGGAAACATACTGATCTATAGCAGACATACGTGATTCAATTTTTCATATTCTCTCTAGTTGTATAATCATGACCACATAGTAGAAATTTGGCAAATGCTTGCTGAATGAACATTTCTACCTCCACAATATATCTCTTGGATCCAACTCTTTCCCTTTATTGACCTGAATTATAATAGCATTCTATGTACCGCCACTCTCTTCCTCTTCCAAAGTAGTTTTGGTTGCCATATTAGTCCCCCTAAATACTTTGATAAGGTAACTTTTATTTTCAAATTTCCTAAATGGCTGCCTAGTATTCAGGATCTTCCATTTAAAAAAATGCACAGGGCACATGCAGTACAAAAGCCTGGCACTGGTATACAGCAGATACTAAATGGCTAAAAATTAATGAGCTATGTTGTGCTGTGAAAATTAGTTATCCACTTATTTTAAAATGAGAATGGATCCCTATACAAAAATCAGTTTGTTATATATTAAAAGATTTGAAGGTGAAAGAAAACTTGGATAATTTTAAAACAATGTCTGTTTAGCTCTTTCCTCTCCCAGCTGTTGTTTACTTCTGGGTTTCTTAAAGCTGCTTCCTGTACAAGCATAGTTTAGGGATCTGCTACTGACTTGTGAGGAATTTGTACCCAGGTTTTTGGGTTCATTCTTTGCAATTCCCTCCTCTCTAGGATTTTGTCCATCAGAGTCTAGCCACCCAGTATCTCCAAACTTTACTCTGGTTTCCTCAGCCTAGTAGCAACTGTTGCTTCCAGTTAGGGTTGTAATCTTTTGCATTCCAATCTAGAAAATGCCTTCAAGGAAAAAGCCAGGATGAATCTGGTGCTCACATCACATGTTTCCCTTCTCTAAATGGCTGCAGTCTCTTAGATCCCGCCTGTGCTGTTGTTCTCAAAGTCTTCAAACAGTGTAGTTAGTCCAGGCGGGTTAGTCCAAAATGGCAGGAGGGTTAGTCCAAAATAAGCTGTCATGGCCAGAACTGATGCCTGGCCATGAAAGTCTCTTATTGGTTTCTCATTTTTCTGATTCCTTTTTTAATATGTTTAAAGATTCCATCAGTGGTTATTTTATAGTGTGTCTCTAATGATGCCAATATCTGATGCTTTTCATAGATTAAATCTGTTGTTTCTGCTGACTCTCATTCATGGTAGATTGCTTCCTTATGTGTTCAATGATCTTTCATTGTGAGATCATGTTTGGTTTATTTTAATACGTGAGAATCCTGAAAGTTTAAGGTGAAGATATTTTCTCTAAAGAGAATTTGTGTTAGTGTCTGCTCAGAGGCAGGATGTATTACAGACCTGGATATATCATTTCCAACTATTCTTTGAAAATTATTTCTAGATCATTCACCATCTTATTCTTTCTTGGTCTATACTATCTCTGATTTCTTAATAATGGTGCTTTGTATGAAGCGCGAACTAAACATAATATCCAGGTTTGATTGGACAGAGCAGAGTACTAAAGAATTGTTACCATACTTGTTCTAGAAATTCCACTGGTGCTAGTATAGCCTAAAGACATGTTACTGCTTTTGGCAAGCATATAAAAACAAACAGCAATACAAAGGAAAGGGAAAATGCATAATTATCAAATACTTGAAAGAACATGAAACTTGCTATTTATGAAATCAATTATGCAAATTCTGGCATTAAATCACAGTTCTGTTTATACTTTGACACTGTGAAAAAGCATAATTAAAAAATCAAAGTAGAAACAAAAACCAAAAGAAAACAATGCACTGCATCTTATGAAGAGATTTACAGCTAACATGTATGGTTGTGCACTCCGCTTCTTTCAACCATTTTGGTCATATTATACCTCTGCAAAGATGTTATATTGTTGGATTATCAACTGAAATCCACATTTTTCCACATAATCTCCTTGACGTTAAATTAGGTTCTCCAACCTACATTTTTGAAGTTGAGTTTTACACCTAAATCAATCATAATGAAAAATTTAAAGAATACCAAAGTCTTAATTTGGGGGCTATTCCCAATGTGAATTGTTTACTTTTTTATGATAACAAGTTAAATAGAGTTACCCTTCCTGAATAATTTTATCAGCTGACAAGCCCAGGTGAAAGGTTATAAATACCTGAGCATTAGTTAACACTGAGATTGAAAATGGGGAGATTTTTAAAAAACTATTATAATGAAAAGCAAATTCAAGACAAGTAACTTTGGAAATAACTTGACAGACCTAATAGATAAGAGTGTATAACTAGCATATTTAGTAGTATATTTTAATGACAGCCTCTTTTTATGTATTCAACTAGTGAAAAGGTATTTTTCTAACCCTTCAATTAATCAGCTATATCTGGTTCACATTTTTTTAAAGGAAAATAACCTAATAGTTCCTACTGGTTCTAACTCATTTTCATTGCTTTTTATTCCAAAAATATGGAAGTCTAAAATAACAAAAAGAAAAATGCCAGGCACTGGAAATATATTTTACAGACCAAAATTTTATGAAAGGAAAAATAGTTTTTAAGTGAGTTAAGTCTTTAAATAAATGTCGAAGCTTCCCATTTAATCTTTTTCTATGTGTCCGTGGAAAAATTGTCTTCCATGAAACTTAGGAATTGGGCTTCACAGCAGGAGGTGAGCAGCAGGAGGGCAAACACCCTATCGCTGGCATCACAGCCTGAGCTCCACCTACCCCCTCAACCCTTGGAAAAATTGCTTCCATAAAACTGCTCCCTGGTGCCAAAAAGGTTGGGGACCGCTAATGTAACTAATACCACATAAAATCCTATCTTTGAGGTAATTTTACTTCTCACCTTTTGAGCTGCAAGATGGAGAGCTGTTCTCTGGCTATGGTCAGTTTTATTAACATCTGCTCCTGCCTTCAGGAGAGCATCTGCACAATCCAGTCTGTCAGCCAACACACAGTACATAAGTGGTGTTCTCCCAAATTGATCTTCTTTGTCTTTAAGAGCAGAGTTTCCTATAAGAAACAGATAGTGGTATTTGATGTTGTTCTTACTAATATTAGTAGAAACTACATTTATTAAATGTTTATTAAATGCATTAAATATATTATCTCATTTTTACTTACCCTATAAAGTAGATGTTATCATTTCATACATAGGAACCTGAGGTTCTGAGAAGTTAAGTAACCAGTCTACATTCACGCTGAAAGTGAGTGGAGCTAGAATTCAAACTGATTGATAACTTTAAAGGCCATATTCATAATTATTATGTTATGCTGAGCTAACATTTAAAGATATGGAGCTACTTATGTTCCTACCTCGCTCCTTTCTTTTGCAACAAATATTTCAGTGCCAACTGTACACTAGGCATTATGGTATATTTTCATGAGTGATACAAAAATGAATCATAGTTGGTTTCCCATTCTATGGTGGAGCAAATGCATAATATTCTGATCTTCCTGCTATTTACATCTAAAATCCCTGGGCAAAATAAATGAAAGGTGGAGAAGGAAAGGCAGACTAACTAGGGACTTTGGAACTTGAGGGACAACTTGGTAGTAAGTTCCCTGAAGGCTTTTTGTTTGTTTGTTTGTTTGTTTTGCCTCCTATGTACAGTCAGCCTGGGTGCTAAAGTAGCCCACAATCTGGAAACACCAAGGGGTACAGACACCAAATTCCCCAAGAGAAGCCTGCTCTCTCTAGTCAAAAGATTGGTAAGCAGGTAGCCCTGCAGAGTAAACTCTTTTGACAATACCTGCTCTCCTCAAAACACATATAACGAAACTGTACCTCTTCCTCTCTGCTCTGAAAATTGCATTATGGGTGGAATACTGCCCAAGTTCTAAATTGGCCTGGGTAGCAGAGAAATGGGGCAAACTAGAAGAGTCCTGTTAGAGCTCCGAAAACTAAGTTGACATTTGAACCACAGTCCACAAAACTGAAATAGAATGTTCATTCTAAACCTAAACAGATTGTCACTCTACTAAAACAAGATATTTAAATAGGATTCAGAGGTTCAAAACATAGCACATAAAATGTCAAAGAGCCAGAAAAATATTAACTTAAACAAGAAAAGATAATCAACAGTCACCAACACTGTGATGACACAGATATTAAAATAATCTGATGGGAATTTTAAAGCAACTCTCATAGAAATTCTCCAACAATCATTTATGAACACCCTTGAAACAAATGGAAAAATACAATCTCAGCAAAGAGAGAATATAAAGATAAACCAAATAAAAATTTCAGTACAAATAAATATTTAATAAATAAGCAAATAACCAAATAAAATAACCAAAATAAAAACCTTGCTGAATAGGCTCAATAGCAGAATGGAGATAACAGAGGAAAGAACCACTGAACTTGATGATAGACCAATAGAAATTATTCAATCTGAACAACAGAAAAGACAGAAACAAAAAGAATCAACAGAATCTCAGGGCCCTGTGGGACAGTAACAAAACATCTACCATTCATATCACCAGAATCCCAGAAAGAGAGCAAAGAGTGAAGGGCTGAAAACATAGTTGAAGGAACGCTGTCTGGAAATACCTCAAATTTGGTGAAAGATATAAACCTGCAGATTTAAGAAGCTGAGCAAAGCTCAAACAGAATAAACCTAAAGAAATCTATGCTGAAACAATCATATCGAATTTCTGAAAACTAAAGGTAAAGGAAAAAACCATGAAAGCGGCCAGAGAGAAACAACATATTGTCTACAGGGAAAGAATAATCTGAATGATAGAAACGAAGGAGGCCGGAAGATAGTGACACAACATTTTTCAAGTGTTGCGGGGAGAAGGGGAAAGAACTATAAACACAGAATTCTGTATTCAGTAAAAATATCCTTTAGAAATGAAGGTGAGATAAGGCTATCTCAGAAGAAAGAAACCAACAGAATTTGAGGCCAGCAGATCAGCTCCAACAGCATTAGCAAAGAAAACTCTTCGAACAGAAAGATAATATTAATATCAAGTATTAGTGAGATATAGAGAAAACAAAAATCTGAAACATCAGGAATGAAGAAAGAGCAATTCAATGTAAATATCCAGGAATTATAACAGACTATTCTTACCTTCTTGAGTTTGAAAGCAAAAATTACAATGCTGTATGATGTGGTTCTCAATTTATATAGAGGTAATTTTTAAGATAACTATCAAAAAGAAGGGTAAAAGGACCTAAGCAGTGGTAAAGTCTCTATACCGCACTTGAAGCGGTAAAATGTAGACTGTGACAATGTAGGTATGCAAATTCTAATCACTAGAACAATCTCACTCACACACATACATACACAGCAAAACAAATCAAAATTCCAGCAAAACAAACTATACAAAGAAATTTATTTAGAATCACAATATATTAAATATAGCATGTTCTTACTTATAAGGAGGAATAAGCTATGGGTATGCATACTCATACAGAATGTCATAACGGACACTGGAAATTCAGACGGGGGAAGGTGGGAGAAGGTGAGGGATAAAAAAATTACCTATTAGATATTAATACAATGTACACTATTCAGGTGATGGGTACACTATAAGCCCAGGCTTCACCACTATACAATTCGTCCATGTAACCAATTCGTCCATGTAACCAAAAACCATTTGCACCCACTAAATATATTGAAATAAATAAAAAAAGATAAATGAATTTTCTTGTATGCCACTGGGGGGAAAAACACAATATAAGAGACCACTTCACACACATTAGGTTAAGACATATAATAACAAGTATTAATGAGAATATGGAGAAATCGATATGGAGAAACCCTCATATATTGCTGGTGGGAATCTAAAATGGTACAGCCACTTTACTGTTTCCTCAAAACATTAAACATAGAGAATCATTTAACCCACCAATTCTACTTCCAAGTATGTACCAAAAAGAAATGAAGACATATGTCCACACAAAAACTGGTGCACAAATGTGCATTGCAGTATTATTGATAATAGCCCAAAGTAGAAACAACACAAGTGTCCATATCCATAAAGTGTTCATCAACTGATGAACGGATAAACAAAATGTTGTATATCTCAACAATGGAATGTTATTCAACAAAAGGAATGAAGATCTTACATACGCTACAATATAGATCAACCCTGAAAACATTATGCTGAGTGAAAGAAGCCAGTCAGAAACACCACATATTGTATGATTCCATTTATATGAAATATTTGGCACAGGAATATCCATAGAAACAAAAACTAGATTAATGGTTGCCTAGCACCAAGGGCAGGGGCAAGGATTTGAGAGGTCATAGCTATAGGGTTTCTTTGGTGGGGAACGAAATCGTTCTGAAATCATTTGTGGTAATATTTGCAAAACTTTGTGAATATACAAAACCACTGAACTGTACACTTTAAATTGGTAAATTGTATGGTATGTGAATTATACTTCAATAAGGCTGTTACAAAGAGACCCACTACATATAAATTAAAATGAAATACTAAAAATATTCAACAAATGGAAAGGAAGACAGGAAAGGAAAAAAAAGAATAAAAAACAGAAGGAATGCACACTGAACACATAATAAATTAGAAATCTTGAATCCTAACATCCATAATTACATTAAGCATAAATGGCATAAACATACAATAAAAAGACTGAGATAGATTTTTAAAAAGGACCCGACTATATTCTATTTATAAGAAACTCACTTGAAATATAATATCATACGTGGTTAAAAGCAAAAGAATGAGCAAAGATATAACATGCAAATACTAATGAAAAGAAAGATGGATTAAGTATATCAATATCTAATATGATAGACTTCAGAGCAAAGACAATTACTAGAAACAAATTGAGATGCTAAAAGGGTCAATTCACCAAGAAAACATAAAAATCATAAATGTATATGTACCAAACCATAGAGCTTCAAAACACATGTAGCAAAAATGTACAATGCTAAAAGGGTCAATTCACCAAGAAAAACATAAAAATCATAAATGTATATGTACCAAACCATAGAGCTTCAAAACACATGTAGAAAAAACTGGTAGAACTAAAAGAAAAAAAGTTGAAAAACTCACAATTATGATTGGTAACTTCAACCCTCCCCTCTCGATAATTGCTAGAACCACTAGAATGAAAATCGAGAAGGATACAGAAGAACTGAACATGACCATAAAGCAATGGAATCTAACTGATATTTATTGAACAATTCATCTAATAACAGCCAGATCTTTTAAAACACCCATGGAACATTCACCAAAATAAACCATATACTGGGTCATAAAATGAACATTAACAGATTTAAAGAACTGAAGTCATACCAAGCATGTTCTCTGACAATAATGTAATTGAACTAGAAATCATTAACAGAAGAATAACAGGAAATCCCTAAATACTTCAATATAATCCATGAGTTAGAAAATCTCAAGGAAAATTTAAAAACATAAGTAAATGAATAAAAAATTATTGCTGTAAGGTTCTTACCCTACACATAGGGAGGCTTAGAAGAAATATACAGCATTGAATACTTGTATTAGAATAGAATAATAGTTTTAAATCAATGATCTCTGCTTCTACCTTATGACACTGAAAAAGAAGAACAAATTTAACCCAAAACAAGCAGAGGGAAGTACATAATAAAAGAACAGAGATAAATAAAATTAAAATCAGGAAAAAAATAGAGACAATCAAGCTGAAAGTTGCTTCTTGGAAAATAAAAGTGATACATTGTTACCAGATTGATCATTAAAAACAAAGCAGACACAAATTTCCAACATCAGGAATGAAAGAGGGGTCATCACTACAAAGCCTGCAGACATTAAAAGGAAAATAAGGGACTATCATAAACAATTTTATGGCCATAAATTCACAATTTAAAGGACATAGATAAATTCCTGGGAAGATTTAATCTTTCAAAGTCATTTAAGATATAGATACCTTTGGCTGGGCGCGGTAGCTCACGCCTGTAATCCTAGCACTCTGGGAGGCTGAGGCAGGTGGATTGCTTGAGCTCAGGAGTTCGAAACCAGCCTGAGCAAGAGTGAGACCTTGTCTCTACTAAAAAAAATAGAAAGAAATTAATTGGACAACTAAAAAATATATAGAAAAAATTAGCCGGGCATGGCGGCTCATGCCTGTAGTCCCAGCTACTCGGGAGGCTGAGGCAGAAGGATTGCTTGAGCCCAGGAGTTTGAGGTTGCTGTGAGCTAGGATGACACCACGGCACTCTAGCCCGGGTAACACAGTGAGACTCTGTCTCAAAAAAAAAAAAAAAAAGATACAGATAACCTCAACTATACTTGTGGTAGGCAGAATTCTAAGATGGCATCTAAAATACCTACCCCCTCATATATATGCCTTGTATCATCCCCTCCACTTGATTGTGGGCAGGACCTATGAATATGATAGGACTTCACTGCCATGATTAGGTTCTGTTATGTGGCAAATATGAAGGGATTTTCCAGATGTAATTAAGGTCTTTAATTATTTAACTTCAAGTTAATAATAAGAGAGCTTAGCTTAAGTCACTTTGGCCTAATCAGGTATGCCTTTCAAAAGAGGGTCTAAAAAGTCAGAGATGGAAGAAGTTGGAGAGATTTGAAGCAGCAGAAACACTTTCCTGCTGGTCTTGGAGAAGTTAGCTGTCATGAACTTTAAAGTTGTAGGAAAATTAGTTCTGCCAACATGAACTTGGGAGAGAATCGTGAGTTTCAGATGAGGCCTCAGCTCTGGCTGACACCTTGATTGCAGCCATGTGAGAAAAGATCGAACTTGGCCAATGACCAGATTCCCGACCTATAGAAACTGTAAGGTAATAAATGTTTGTTGTTTTAAGCTAAGTTTGTGTTAATTTGTTATACAGCAATAGAAAATGAATATAGTACTATATCTATTAAAGAAATTAAATTCATAGTTAATCCTGCCTACAAAGTACTAGTAAGAATAACATGTTAAAATATTCCAAGAAGCAATTTTTATAGAAATGAACATATGATTTTAAAATTGTTATGGAAAGGCAAAAGAAGTAGAAGAATAAAAAGTTTTTGAAAAAAAAGAACAAAGTTGGAGGACGCACACTGTATGATTCAAGACCTACTTGTAAAGCTATTGTAATGAAGACAATATGGTAGTGACAAAAGAAAAGACATATAGATCAATATAATAGATTTGCGAGTATAGAAATAGGCCCACACACATATTACCAATTGAGTTTGATAAAGGTGCAAAGGCAAACCAATAGTCTTTTAAACAAATGGTGCTGGAATGAAATTTGACATTCATATGCAAAAACAAACACAAACCCCTCAACCTATATTTTGTACCTGTCTTATTTCGGGCTGCTATAAAAAAGTACCATAGTCTGAGTGGCTTATAAATAGACCTGAAGGCTTGAAGTCTGAGATCAGAGTGCCCAGCATGGTTGGTTTCTTGTGGGTCTCTCTTCTGGATTGCAGACTGCAGACTCCTGGTATCCTCACGTGGTGGGACAAGAGGACTAGAGAGCTTTCTGTGCACTAATAAAGCCATTAATTCTCTTCTTTAGGCCTCTACCCTGAGACCTAAATTATCTCCTTAAGGCTTCACCTCCTAATATCATCACATTGGGGGTTTGGATTTCAACATATGAATTTTGAGGGGAGAGAAACATTCAGTGCATAGTAGCACCATATATAAAATTACCTCAAAATGGATCATAAACTAAAATGTAAAACCTATAACTACAGAAACTGTTGAAAGCAATTTAAGGTGAGAATCTTTGTGACTGACAGTAAAGATTTCTTAGATATGATACCAAAGAACAATCCACAAGAAAAATTAATAACTCGGATTTCATCCAAATTAAAAAATTGTGTTTGAAAAACTCTGTTAAGAAAATAAAAAGATGAGACACAAACTGGGAGAAAATATTTGCAAAACACATATCTGATCGAGCCCTCTATTCCAGAATAAAGAACTCTTATAACTGAATAATAAAAACAGATAATGAAATTAAAAGATGGGCAAAAAGTTTGAATAGACATTTGAAATGTCTATTCAAATAAGCATATGAAAAGATGCTCAATATTATTAATACCCAGGGAAATGTAAATTCAACCTACAATGTGATAACATTACACATCTATTAGAATGGCTAAAATGAAAACAAAAACCAAAAGCAAACCTCACAATATTAAACACTGATGAGAGTGGAGAACAGCTAGAGCTCTCAGATGTTGGCAGGAATGCAAAATGGTATAGTCACTGAAAAAAACTATTTGTCAGTTTCTTACCAACTTAAATTTACACTTACTACATGGCTTAATAATCTTTTACTTAGGTATTTACTCAGGAGAAATAAAAGCACTAAAAGCTTATGTTCACGCAAAACCTGTATGTGGATGTTTATGGCAGCTTTATTCATGACTGCTAAAAACTGGAAACATCCCAATTGTCCTTCAACTGGAAAATGAGAAAACAAATTGTAGTATACCCACACAATGGAATATCGCTCACTAATGGAAAGGAATGAAATACTGATCCATTCAACAACATGGAAAAATCTCAAATGCCTTATGCCAAGTGAAAGAAAACAGTCACAAAGGGTACATATTGTGTGATTCATTTAGGTGACATTGTGGAAACTATAGAGACAAAAAACAGACTAGTGATTACCAGGGGCTAGACTGTGGGGAGGAATTGGCTATAAAAGGACACGGGGCTGGGAGCTATGGCTCACACCTGTAACCCTAGCAATTTGAGAGGCTGAGGCCAGGAGAATTGCTTGAGGCTAGGAGTTTAAGATCAGCCTGGGCAACACAGTGAGACCCTGTCTCTACCAAAAATAAAAATATTAGCTAGGCATGGTGGTGCACACCCACAGTCCCAGCCACTTGGGAGGATGAGGCAGGAGGCTCACTTGAGTTCAGGAATTTGAGGCTGCAGTAAGCAATGCAGATTGCAGATTTCTAGTATTCTTGTGCCACTGTACTCCAGCCTGGATAATAGAGTAAGATCACGTCTTTAAAAAAATTTTTTTTTAAATAAAAAAAAATTTTTTTAAAAAGAACAGGGAAATTTTGGAGTATGATAGAACTGTTCTATACATCTTGATTGTGGTGGTGATTAAATGATTATATAGTTGTCAAACTTACATAACTATAATAAAATGGGTAAATTTTACTGTATTTACTGTATTATATGTCTCAATAAACTTTACGTAAAAACAACAAGAAAAGAAGCCAAAGCTCCTGACATGCTCTATAAGTGAAAAAATGTTGCCACTTTTGTCACAGAGAGAGATCAGGTATTTATACACTACTAGCTGAGGGTAATTACATATAGGTTGTGCATGAGGGAACACAGTTACTTCTAAGGTGTCTTAGCCTGAACTGTGCTAATGAGTGAAACAAACAGACAAAATGAAATGTTCTTTGGGGGAAATAGATATGCTATATATGCTTAATAGGTACAAAGTTACAGGTAGATAGGAGGACTATGTTTTGTTGTTCTGCTGCACAGTGGGGTGACTATAGTTAATAATATTGTATTATGTATTTCAAAATAGCTAGAATTTTTAATGTTCTAACCACAAAGAAATGATTAATATTTAAAGTGATGGATATGCTAAATAGCCTGATTTGATCATTACACAATATATATGTATATCGTAACATCACACTGTACCCCACAAATATGTACAATTAGTATCTGTCAATTAAAATGAGATACAACTAAAAAAAAAAAAAGAAAGAAATGCTAGATAAACGCTTGAATTTTGTGCCTGAAACTAAACTACTGTTTTAATTTTAAATACTTCAACATATATTTTAATTTTGGACAGACTGAGACCCAGAAAGACTTTATAGCTTCTCAGCAACTTACTTTGCTAATCCATGTATATTTACATTGGTGATTAAGCAATAAAAGTCACTGCTCTTAAAATTAGAAAGAGCCTTACAAATATATTCAGGCTGTGTATAACTCCTAGAGGAGGCAGGTATTCTTTTTCAGAACCTTGGTTTTGAAGATGGAGGCAAATTTTGCATTGGATTCAATGTATCTGAAAACAGAAGCCCCTGTGTGCAAGGCTTTTGAGTGGTACAACAGTGCTAGGTATTATTCTCTCAAAGGCTTCCAATATCTAATCCAGAAGATTCCAAAGATTCTATTACTACATTTATAGATAAGGACTCATTTAAGCCAAAACTCATTAACAGAACTAAAATGTAGTACAGGTAGAACATGTTCCTTTTATCGATTTGAACCCCTCTGGATCAAAGTGATACTTACAGAGAATCTGCTATAATAAGGCTAGTCTCTAGTTGTCTCTCAAGATCAAAGGGCACTCTACTGGCATCTTATTTGTTAGTATTAAGCAAAGATGGTAGTAGCTAATATTAGTAAGATGATAGTAATTCTTTTTTTTTATTTCAGCATATTATGGGGGTACAGATAGTAATTCTTATTATAATTTCCCCCTAAAGAGGCATTCCTCCTTGGAAGCTCTAGTAAGGGAGAGGATTTAGGAACTGTGGTCACATGAATAAATGCTGAGAACTGGAGGCAATCATCATATCCTGGGATAATCCTAATTGATTAGGTTCCTCAGGGCCAAAGTGAAGTCAGCACCATGGCGTTAATACCTCGTAGGACATGGAACTTCAGGCCAATCACTATCCTCTTCCAAGTCTGCTACAAGTTACAGGGAAACTTCAAACCTTCTCTTCGATCCCTGACATACTTTGTTTTTGTGTAACTGGTATTTGTATTTCCCTAAAGAGGAGACTTTATTCAGTTATATGACTACCATCCAATATGTTGTGTCTATAAGGTAAAATTTGTCTCTTTGAAGAAACTCAAAGCACATATCCTATAAATGACTAGAAAAAGCAGCATTCAGCCTCACGGAGGTCCCATCTTGAACAGCTTTCAGAGATCAGAGGCTTCATGGCTAGTTTCTGAGTAATTAGAGTACCATAAGGTTCTAGGCTTCCTGGCTGAAAGAGAGTAACTGGGAGAGGTCTGTGCCTTATCAGTCTATCTACCCTACTCTCTTCCTTAGTTTCCTCAATTTTAACATTCAGCTTATACCTGTCCAGTCTACACCATAACTTATTTTGATGATCTAATAAAATGATGTACTGTCTGGAAGTATTTGGTAACTGCAACATGTACAAATGTAGGGCTTATGATGTAAACTGATATTCACTGGACAGCAGTGGATTTAAATTTGCATTCCTGTCAGGAACAGTTAATATAGAAAGCAGCTGGTTAGTGTGCTGTGTTGTTTTAATTATTCTGGCAACTGTAGAGATGGCCTCTAATCCATGACCAATTGATGCTTGCTTAACTGGGGCTGGCATTCTGCATGGGCTCTGTCTGAATGCTCTGTCTGAACACAGCTCAGAGAGCTGAGCTGGAAAGCTGCTGCTCTATTGCATTCAGTTGTTTTAAGACTAGCAGAAGCAGAAGAGTCTATATGGTTAATGGGCTGGTATGTGCAGAAACCAGAGCTCCAACTCTAGCAATTACAGGAAAGAACTGTCCTTTGTACTGACAGTTGTGCCAGTCTACACAATAGCTGCAGCACCACATTGCCCAATGCAAATAAAAAGAGCAGTCTCTATTTACATCTTATTCGCTTGTTCTAAAATGTTGCCTTTGAGTGGCATCAAAGATATATTTATTTCATCTGCTTTCATCCACATCTTACATCACACCATTCATATTGTCACAATCTTGGGAGGGCACTTTGTTGTCATTTAAAAAATATCTGCCTATTGTTACAGAGAGACAACATGGGAACAATGGAAAGAACATAGGATTCCTCAGCAAATAATTTGGTTTGCATCTTTGCTAGTTATTAGTATTAAATGTGCAACTAAATTTCTTAAGTTCTGAGTCTCATTGTCCTAACATATAAAATGAGAATAATAATAGCAATATAATAAGGGATATTGTATATTGAGGGAACTTGAGATTTTATAAAATATTTTTGCAACTATTATAATTTTTGCAGGTAGCTTAATATATCTTCACTCATTGATATTTTAAAACTATCGTAGTAAAGTCAGATCTGCCACTAGACCTTGCTATTCAATTCGTTCATAAAAAATTATGGCAGATATATTGCTATGTCATAATTTGAAAATATTTGCTAAGTATATTTCAATATAACTAGTTTTCTTTGTAATCCTCTATGTTGTATTTAAGCTCTTGAAAATATTTTTTTTCTGAGAAGGAGTCTATAAACTTTACCAGATTGCCAAAAGGGCCCATAGCACAAAACATGTTGAGAAAAATCCAATCTAGGTAATTATTCAGACCTAATCAGTTCTTTCTTTCTTGTCTTTTTCATTATCTATTCATACACATGAAAGTGTATGTGTGAATAGAAATATCTACTCATACATTAAGGTCCCCTACTTTAGTAGTTAAAAGCATAGACTCTGGAATCAACCTTCTAGGGTCCAATCTCAGTTCTGCTACTTTTTAGACAACTTACTGAATCACTCTCTACCTCAGGTTTCTAACTTATAAATGAGAGTAGTAAGATTATCCCAAACTCCTTGTATTATTTCACTATTGAGTTAATGAGTTACAAAACACTTAATACAGTGGCTGGCACATAAAACATAACTTTATGAATGTTGGATAATTTTATTAATATTATTAATAGTATGTATGAATGCATATACATGTAAGTATATTTATCAACATATGTGTATAGAAGCAAGCCTTTATAAAACATTTATTGACCCTAACATTTAAGTTAAGGGTTGAGGTAAAGGAAAAAACCTGAAATAGTGCCTCTTCACTGCTACTTATGATGCTCATTACCGTACCTAACTACTGTGTCAGGAGATGTTAAAAATGAGGAGAGGAAATGATTCAGAGAGATTATGCTTGCTCAGAACATGGACAGTGCATCAAAAGTTGTAGTGGAATCAGAATGGTGCTTCTTTGTCACTATACCACTGCAAACAACCTCAAATGTTGCTAGCAGTAATGCCAATATTGATCATTACACATTGTGCATATTTACAAATTATTCTATTTGGTTTTCACAAAACACCTCAATATTAATCTTGGTAGCATTGAGTGTTTTTCCATTTTCAGACATTTCTGAAACTACAGGAGACTTGATTACTTTAGTTTAAGTTCAACCTGATATAACAATATTAGGGTATTGCTTATTATCTACTACGTGTCAGGGACCATGTTAGATATTTTATTGCCATTATCTAACTCTCACATAAGTGAAGTATTATAATCTATAGTATACAGATGAGGAAACTGAGGTTCAAGAAAATTCAGTGGCTTAACCAAAGTAATACAGTTAATAAATGACAGAATTAGAAGTCAAAACCCAGGTTTATTGGACTCTAAAATCCACACCCTTTCTCCTACATTACACTGTACAGTATTAAGATGAAACTATTAAATTCTATTATCAATTATATCTCTGGTATTCATTCAAATTATCTGAGTTTGCTGTTAAGAAAAAGGATGTAACATCAATCGATGATAACTACAGCATAAAAAGATTTTACTATGTATGTTTATGTTTTTCAGGCCCCAAACTAAGCCCTAATGCACGTGAATCTAGGAAGTAGTGAGATATGTTAAAACACAAATCCATTGTATTAGGTAAACACTAAGAATTGCTACTGAAATGACGTCTCATTTAGAGAAGGCCTCTTCAGTCCTCCTCCAGGACAATGGGCAGCACAGAAAGTATTCGATTTAATGAGTTGTGTATGTAGAAAGAGACACTCATCTGTTTCCATGGAGTCAAACACATCACTGACATACTTCTCCATGGAAACAGAGAGGGGAAAACGGAAAATGCTAAAGTGAATGAATTCATGGAGCAGTTGGTGAACAAAGATTCAAGAAAAAAAATAATTCATCTGTAGTACTATGTCACTAGTTTAGAAAAGAGAAATAGCATATATTTAGAGATCATTAAACATGTGATACATAAAAGGATATTTAAGATACATTGAAATTTAAGAAGAAACAGTTACTATTTTAGTATACAAATGCTGGGAAATACCATAGAGCAAAGGTATTACTGTCTGTGCACAGAGACATAATGGCACGATTCTTAAAAAAATGAGCAGTGTCATCCTAAGTCAGTAATGAGTCAGGAGTTCCTCAGACAAGATGATAGAAAACACAGGAACCCAATTTATACATAAATTTATCAGCTCTATACTAGATTCACATGATTGCCTTTTGGTTTTTAAGGATTTTCTCTCTGGAGATGTAAAATTATAGATTGTTCAAGTTTTATGATGAAACACATTAACTGATTTGTATGACTGAGCCACACAAATAAAAGTGTTTTTAATTTATAACACACATTTTGTTTTAACAGTTTTTTAAATTAAAATAATAAAGAATTCATTTTATATGATAATTTTTCTTGAGGCACTCTGACTTAAAACAATTTTTTTTCATCATGGGATTTATTCCCAACCTGTCTCTCAATTCAATTCAATTCAACTCAATTAATTTTTAGTCCTTGCCTTCAAGATTATGGATAGATTACATGGTAGGAAAGATACCTGAAGAATGATTAAATATTTATTCATTCCTTCAACAAATATTCTTATGTGCCTATTCTGTGCCAAGCACTGTGTTGAATCTTGTACATACAGTGATAAATTAAGCAAATCCAGTCTACTTTCATGGAGGCCACTAGCTTATGGAGGAGAAAGACAATAAAATAGTCAAACATGTAAATATACAGTTATAATCTGAGACAAGTTCTACGAAGAAAAACTATAGAGTGCCAAGAGAGAATACAATGAACAGTTTTAACTGGGACTGGATGGTTAGAGCAGGCCTCTTTGTAGAAGTGACCTTAAGGCTGAGACTTGAAGGATAACTAAGAGTTACTCAGACCGAGGATCCGGGGAACAGCATTTCAGGCAAAGGCCCTGAGACAGAAAAGGGTTTGGCAAGTTTGAAATGCTGAAAGAAAGCAAGTTTTTCTAGGAAGAGAGTGGTGAAAGGTGAGGATGGAGAGTGAAAGAGGTACACGTAGCCTTTTAAATTTTATTCCAAATATAATGGGAAACAATTGAGGAGTTGGGCAGGAAAATGACACAATGGTACATACATTTTTCAGTTGAAGTGAACATAGAACATTTAGCAAAAAAATTCAAAAAAAGGCAAAATTAAACTACAGCGTTTAAAGATGTACTCTTATGTGGTAAAACTACAATGAAATAATTATTATAAAAGTTAAGACAGCAAATTACTCTAGTGGGCAGGGAAAGATGCATTAGAGGTTTCTGATAAGTCCTGTTCCTTGACCTAGGTGGTGGTTACACTGATGCTTGTTTTATATTTATTTGGCAAACTGTACATATAAGTTGTATGCACTTCTCTATGTATATATTTCAAAATAAGGAAATACATTTTGTTTCCTTTTAATAAAAGAGTGGATTGAGGGGACAATGGGTGCAGATGGTTCAAGAAGTTTGATTTTGGTGACAGAGAGTGATAATGCCCCCTCCCCCCATTCATTCTCTTATTCTTCTTTTAAGAAATTGAGCTCCCTGAGTTTTAGCTGGGCAGGACACCATCCAGGGACTTTTTTTTAAAGATTTTTTTATCCTAGGCATGGCTCTGTATTTAAGTCCGGTCCACCTCCTTAATGACAAATTGTTTTCTCTGTACTCTCTTTTTCCCCCTTCCTGCTGACTGGGCTATGACTATGAAGAAAGAAGAAAGTATCTGCCTTTGATGTAGAGATGGAAGCCACATGTTGAGAATGGCAGAGCCAAGCCCTGGCAGAACACCTGAATGGTTTTGTGAAGTAGAGATATCTACCCAACCTAGACTCTCCACGTACCTGTGTACTATTATGAGAATGAAATATACTTCTATCTGATTTAAGTCATGGTTGTAGCAGTTTAGCCTGTGCACTAATGCAGCTGTGAAGGAAAGGTGAGAGAGATGGCAAAATCTAGAGGGGGATGAAGAAACAGGGAAGGGATTTTTAAATAATGGAGACAATAGAGCATATTTAAATGTTGATGGGGAGAATTTAGAATAGAAGAAAAGGTTGAAGATGTGGTAATCAGAGGGGGAAAAAAAGGATCAAGGTCCCTGAGAAGATAGGAGGGGACAGAACGTAGACCATGTGTACAAGAACTGGCCTTTGACAGAAAGAGAGATCTTCGCTCTGTTTTAGTAGGAAGAGAGAAGAAGATGGTGCAGGGTACAGGTAGGTTTGTAGATATCACGCTGAAAGATAAAGGGGTTCCTACTTACTGTCTTTATTTTCTCTAAGAAGTGTAATACATTAATGAGAATGAAGCAGGGCAGGGGGAATTGGCAGTCAGAGTGGGAAGGTATAAAACATTCATTATGGAGAAATGTGGTATGATGAGCAGTAGGTGCTGAGTGCCTATGTGAAGTGGGTAACATGAATTTGGGGTGACAGTAATCTTTCACCTGGGTTCAACTGCTCAGGGGTTGCCAGGATGATCCATCCGGAGTTGGGACTGCAACAGCCAAGTGCAATAGAAGATGAGGAAAAAAGGGAATTTTTCCAAGATAAGGATTTTAATCAAAGATCATGGAATTAGGGTTGAATAGGGAGGAAGGTAAAGGGATAAAGAAAGACGGAAACTAGTGATCAAAACTAGAGATGATACTAGATTAGAAGTCTCAGTAGGGATGAAAAACTATTGCTTCTCACTAGTAAGTGAGCTGAAAGTAAGAGTTTTAGCTGAGTGATGGAATGTTTAAGTGATTTGGAAGTGGTGGAAGATGTCAAGTACCAGTGAATGTAGAAAGCTGAGGTGAAATGAGGATAACATCTCTGAAAGAGGAAGAGAAATCTTCACAGAGTATGTGATAAAATAGTAGTCTTTAAAGATCAGTAGGAGTTTTTTTCAGTAGAGAAGAAGATAACAGGGTAGCAGAGAAAGAAAAGGAGAGTGAACAGAATGTATAGAGAAAAGTGAGACAAAATTCATGGCATATTAGGGAACCAAAATAACATCTAGCCTAGCCAGGAGTTAGGGTACACTGGTAGAAGTTTCTGGAGAAACTGGAAACGTAGAATGAAAACAGATTTTGAAGGAACAGGTATGAAAGTTTTACTATTAAATAGTCTGGACTTCATTTTGTAACCCAGGTTGTCAATCATGATGTCACCAGACATTGGTGTATACAAAGATTACAAATAATTTATATTTTTATTTTGTTTATTCTCTTTGGGACTTGTGAATATGTGGATTTGTGGTTTTTACAATTCTGGAAAATTCTTAGGCATTCTGTTCTTGAATAATGTCTCTCCACTATTCACTTTGTTCTCTCCTTCCAGAACTTCAACACTGGACCTCTATATATCATTTATACATATAAATGATAAGGAAAACATTGAATCAATCTGAATCAATTTTAAATCATTCAAAATTAAACTATTTACAAACATAACTACTTTAGGTATATGTATTAAAAGATCATTATCTACTCTCTCATTCCATATCTCTATAAATTATAAAGATAAATTAATTCCCTTAGCACCTTAGAATTGGCATTTCCATTCAGTGCCAAATGCATAGAAATTTCTCAGGTACACCTAATCCTAATCCATATTTTTAAGTTTCAGGACTTAATTTCTTTCTTGTCCAAGTGTTGGAAGAAAACGTAAATAACATTATATTTGCACTAAAATGTATGAGTACATTGCAAATTAAAACTAAGATTAAGAAACTTTCTTAGGACAAAGAATTATTTTTAAAGTTTCTGTATTTAAAAGGACTGCTTACCTATTATGAGCCTCTGAAGAGCACCCTTATCTCCATTAACAGCAGCAGCATGAACTTGAGATGCTAATGAGGAACCAGTACAGAGCAAGTTCTCTGACTTGTTCATAGTCTTCTCAACAACTGCAGCAACATGAAACAATGATTCAGACAATGAGCATATGCAGAAAGCATTTATAAAACTTGTTTCATCAGGCTCCGCATGGTGGCCTATGCCTATAATCCCAGGATTTGGGGAGGCGAGGCAGGAGGATTGCTTGAGGTCAGGAGTTCAAGACCAGCTTGGGCAACATAGCTAGACCCCATCTCTACAAAAATTTTAAAAATTAGCTGGGCATGGTGGTGTGCACCTGTAGTCCCAGCAACTTGGGAAGCTGAGGCAGGAGGATTGCTTGAGCCCAAGAATTTGAGGTTATAGTGAGCTATGATTGGGCCACTGTACTTCAGTCTGGCCAACAGAGTGAGATCTTGTTTCCTAAAACAAAAAAAAAAGCAAACCAACCTGTGTCATCAGTTCCAAGTGAGTATGTTCTAAACATGGTTTGCTAGAAATATTTGACTAGGATTTGAAAAACTTATAGTCCTAGTCCTAGAATTGCCATAATGTGGCAAATTAGGCAACCTTTGTACAAACTGCAAATCTATAAAATTAGAGGGTTATGTGTTTCCAAGACCCTTCTCAGGGGCTATTTCAGGAAAAAAAAAAAAAAAAAGACTCAACATTTAACATTAGGCACAGGGTTCAAAAGTCACAGTGAGGCCAGGTGCAGTGTTTCACACCTGTAATTCTAGCACTCTGGGAGGCCGAGGGGGGTGGATTGTTTGAGCTCAGGAGTTCAAGACCAGCCCGAGCAAGAGTGAGACCCCATCTCTACTAAAAAAAAAATAGAAAGAAATTATTTGGACAACTAAAAATATATAGAAAAAAATTAGCTGGGCATGGTGGTGCATGCTTGTAGTCCAAGCTACTTGGGAGGCTGAGGTAGGAGGATCACTTGAGCCTAGGAGTTTGAGGTTGCTGTGAGCTAGGCTAACACCACAGCACTCACTCTAGCCAGGGCAACAGAGTGAGACTGTCTCAAAAAAAACAAAAAAAGTCACAGTGACTTGTAAGTTAATACAAATAATATGATTACACATAATATTAAACATTAGAATTGATATTGAGAATAAAGCTGATGACCAAACCACTAAAAGAGTAAGACGTAAACTTAACTGTCAAGTCAGAATGAACTAGATTTAAGAGCTAAATTAAAAGGTACCTAGTTTTTTCCCTCAAGCCCACAAAGGGTGAGATTTTTATGTTTTCTCCTTGGTCCATTAGGAAAATATACCCAGTTTGAGATCCTGACCTTAGGATTTTACTTGGAACACCATATCATTAGGATTAACCTTATTTCACTATGGAAAATTTTGTTCTGACTGGTAGTCTCATGCAGCTTGTTAGAACCTTTTAAAAATGCATCAACTGCACAGGAAAAGTGAGTTCCCTATCATAAGAGTGTTTAAGCAGAGGCTGGACTATGTCAGAAATGCAGCAAGAATTCGAGCATCTGATGGGAAGAAAAGAGGGCTATTTGCATCAATGATCTTAAACATCCTTCCTAAACCTAAGATGTCATATGAAAGTTTCAAAGTTGAATGCTTGCAAGGACCAAGGAGGTAACAAGTGTAAGAAATGTAGGGAGTAATGGGATCATGGCAAACTGGAGCATACATACTTATCTAAAGGGAGCAGCTGTTAAATCAGCTCCAGTTAATTGTTGCTACGAGGGTAGGCAAGTCCTCTTCTCATTTCGCCAAAAAGCTTGTTACTTCAATTTCTCTGACTCCTGGGGATCTGGGAGTTTTGTAAGATAATTTTATCACAACTGGTGAACCAGTACTTGTATTGTCATTCACGAAGGATTATTGGTTCAAATTCTACCTTAGAAGGAACATATTTTCTTAAATTATGGTAAAGATCAGCTCTTCGTGTCTTTATTTTGCTGACAATTTGAGTTAACATGCTGGCAGAAAATATGGAGGAAGAGGGTGCTGTGAGACTTCTGTGATGTCTGAGAATGTCTATCATGTCAGAAGAACCACTGTCATATGCAGGATTATATTAAAGCTACCTGAGAGAAGGTACAAAACAGAGGTGGAGTGGAAACATGGTAAAGGAGTACTTGCACTTGGGTTCTAGGCTTGGTTAGGTTAATAATAAGCAATATGTCCTTAGGCTACCTTAGCTCTCTGGGTTTCTGTAAAATATGAAAAATGAAAAAGGTGGACCATGTTCATTCATTCAACAAGCTGAGTGCTAACTATGTGTTAGGCACTGTTCTTTAAGACCTGTCATTTCAGATTCTGAGTGATCAGAGTTTTAGGTACATGAGAATCACAAAAAAGTTTATACCCTTTGAAAAATATACTAAAAACTAGATCTGTTTTATATATACATACACACACACATTTTACTTCATAATTCTTAGCACTAAGCACAGTAACAGGTATATAGCTGGTGCTCAGTAAATGTTTGTTGTATGAAAGTTCATAGGTTGAGTGCTAAGTCCAAAGGGTGAGCAGGATTAAAATTTAATTTCTTGGAATAACAAGTTCATGCTTGTGAGTCCCTGCTCTTTTTAAATTTCCCATTTCAACTATATTTGGGCTTACTTGGACTCTGTCAGAGATGTAGATGAATGGTACAGAGACAAGAGCACTGAACTAAGAGTGAGGAAGCTAAATAAGAGTATTGGCTCTGCCACTATCTAATTTCGTCATCCTAGGAAAGCCAAGTTCTAGGGTTCTTTTTAGCACAAATGTACTTTTTTAGCACTAACTTTTTTGTAAATCATTTTTTCAATAGATGAAAATCAAAACCACTTTTTTAAAGCGCTACAAAATGCAAAGTTACCATCATTAACTAATTATAGAACAAGATCGTGTAATAAAGCTCTAACAAATTATAACGGCACAAAACCAGTGGTGTTGCAGTCACACACAAAGGAAGAGTGACTCTGATTAGGACTAAAGGGTTGGTTGTTGGGGAAGTTCTCAAAGATGGTGACATTTAAGATGGCATTTCAGAAAGAGAAGGGCATAAAGCCATTCCAGGTAGCAAGAAAGCTGGAGCAAAGGCAGGCAGCAGGGAGAACCACAAAGGCGCCGAGCGCCTCCTGAGTACTCAGCAGTGACCGTGTGTGGGCGCCTGTACTGGCTGAGTGTTTACAGAAAATGCTGCAGAGCTACCTGGGGCCAGGTTGAGCTCCTCGACTGCTGGGCTAAGGAATTTCCTAATTATCCTGCAGGAGTGATTCACGCATTAGCAGCAATCACTCTCGCACTGAGTTTTTCATTTTACAAGGTGCTTTCCTATCCCTTACCACATTCACTCCTTACACAATCCCTCTGAGACAACTGGGGATAAGTCAGTCATCGACTCATTCAACCGAGGCCCTGAGAGGTGGCTCCGACTTTGTAATGCAGGAATTAGCGCAGAAAGCAGCAGCAGCAGGCGAGGAGGCCAATGAGGAGGCTCAGGCCACAACCCAGGCCAGGAGGGCCGTAAAGTCTGCAGCAGGGACCAAGGCGGTACAGACCAAGCCTCCCAAGCCAGGCCCACTCCTACTCACCCTCGCCTCCTCAAGGACTGATGTCCCGGGGGCGGCTCCAAGAGGCGCGACCCGAACCCAGGCCGCCCCTCCCGCCAGGCCAGGACACTACACCCAGCTGGGTCAGCCCCCACAGCTCCAGAGCTAGCGGAGGCCCCCAAGAGGCCGCCTGAGGCGCTCGGCCGCAGAGCCCTCTGGGAATTGTAGTTCCACCGTCTGAAGCGCAGAGGTACAACCTCCTTCCACCCTTCTATCCCACAGGGCCTCACGCGCAGCGGACTCGGTGGACCTGGGCCGAGAGCCTAATGGGAAAGGGAGTTCTAGATGTCCAATGACGTACTCGGCGAGATTACTTCAGGACTACATTTCCCGACATGCCCCACGGCGAGCAGGACCCGGAAGTGAGGGTGTGCGAGGCCTCTCTGGAAGTTGTCCCGGGTGTTCGCCGCTGGAGCCCGGGTCGAGAGGGCGAGGTGTAGCTGCCGTGAGAATCCTCCGCTGCCGCCGGCTCCCTGAGCCTAGCCCTTTCCTAACCCAACCCGACCCAGCCCAGTCCCAGCTGCCAACACCTGTCCCTGCCGTGGACCCCAGCGTTACCATGAATCCTGCGGTCTTCCTATCCTTACCCGACCTCAGATGCTCCCTGCTGCTCCTGGTGAGTAAGGGAGGGAATGACAGACCCTTAGACAGAGGCACGAACGGCCTCCCACCTTCGCCGAGGGGGAACACTGCTGCCCCTGCTTTCTTCTCTTTTCCTTCCTCGGTGAGGGGTGTACTCTCCTTCGCTGCCTTCTCTCCCGTTATCCATCTGTTCGCTTCCAGGCCCGGGGTCCCCAGGGCCCGAGAATCCACGGTCGGGGGTTGGGACCCGTAAACTGGAGAATTAGCCTGAGGGGAGTAAAAGGGTCACGAAGGAGCTTTCCCTACCCCTGGAGTACGGTGGTTGTTTGGGTTTCGAGGGCTAGTGGACCTGGTAGTAGCTTGAATCGAAAGGACCAAGGATAGACCTAGAGTTCTCTCTTACCCCTCTCCATTTGGGAAGGGTGTGGGGCCGACAGGTGCTGGGGTCGTGTGAATCTCACTCTGGAACCCTGAAACAGTGCCCGGGTTGGCAGAGCCGTCTGTTGTGGCTTGATGCGATTGGTTGGGAACCCGGAACTGGAGACTGGTTTGGTGTCCACTGGGGGAATAAGGGTTTAAAGGGTGGAGGGTCTGATTACCTGACAGCCTCAGCTCAAGGCCTCTCTCAAGTCTTGTTACACCCTATTACCGCAAACCCTTCACTGAAGCAGATTTCTTCTTCAGTGCTCCTGACTTGAGAATGACCAGGTCTTCTGCATACAAAAGCATTCAATGCCTTAACTGCCTAATCTACTCAACATCGTTCCATCTTACAAAAGAATCTTTCCCTAGTATCTCTTTCTCCAAAGTACGTCTTGAGTGTGCAACGTAAGTGATCCAGGCTTCAGGTCAAATTGAGACAAATGTGAAGAACTAAATCTATATGGCAAAATGGGGTATATGTACATTTAATTGGCTGTTATTATAATGCAGTATTTGAAAATAATTGAAATGGAGTTTTAGAAATTCAAATTTAAGATAAACATTAAGAACCACTTTCTTTACAATTTAAGAAGCAATTAAATGACTCACAGGAAGTCTTATAGCAGGTTACTGGCAGAACTGGGATTAGAAACAGGTTTCTTGAATTGCAGTGCTTATGTCACCATTATCACACTAAATTTTTTAATATTTGTATTTGGAATAGTTCGCTTTCTCTCCTCTCATCTCTTGTTCTCTCTCTCTTCTAATCTCACTTCAACTTTTTCAAGAAGAGCACTAAAAATACCTAAATGGAATGTCAAAGTATTTTTGAAAACTAAAGGTTGTATGTAAACATGGTAATATTCAGTGATCGTCTTATTGCCACTTCTTATAAGTATTCAACAGTGAATGACTTCTGTATGGAGGAAAATATTCTGTACAGTGCTGTTTCTGGGTGATTTCATTATACACTGATTTTTTTTTTCCTTTTAAAAGTGTTGGAATAATACTGTTATTAGAGACCACTATCTCCTTAAGAACACTAGGTGACTAATATTTTCCTTACCTGTAAATTGGCTCGAATTATGAATTGTGTGCTAGAAATTACTTTTAGGTTATCAAAAAGCACAAAGGGAAATAATTTTAAGACATTGGAAACAAAAGTTGATATATTGAGTACGTAAATGATATCAGATGCACTTTCCTCAAATGGTATGTTTGGTTGTAGAGCTAAGTTTAAGAAGGAGAGAGAATTTATTTTGAAATAACTCATGTTTTTTGTAGAAAATCTATTAATCCTGTTAAATATACACAGGAAGAGATTTTTTTTCCAAATAAAGTCTAGATTTAAATAAAATCTAGTTACTATTTTGTATACTTATCTTTCTATGCAAATGTAAATGAGTAGAAACCTTGAAGTCGTAGAGAATACCTGTAAAGATGAATGGGCTGGAAAATAAAGCCCCAGAAAAGGTTTAATAAACCAGAATTATAGGTCAGGCTAGATTCATTTAAATAAAGTGTTTACCTAGTTTTGGTAATCACATGCTAGTTAGCAAATATTTATAAAACATCTATCCTGTGTAATCACAACTTTTGAATTGCTTGTCTTTGAGTTATTTATCCTACTGATGTAACGTGCTTACTGAGAATCCCACTTGTGTAATAATTTCTCCTCTTTGTTCCCCAATGTACTTTCTTCCTCCTCCTCCTCCAGCTCTCTCAGACAAGTTTATTCCTTCCCACATACAACCGTAGAAAACCCAAGTTCCCACTTAGCTGAGGTAATCATTTTTTCCTTAAATAGCTTGCTCCAAAATACCATATATTCTCTTACTATAATATTTTCTTTAGGCACTTTATACTTCGGCCCTCAAGAACTAGACCTATTCTTAGTTAGTGGTGTTCATAAGATAACAACTGAAAGATAATCCTAAACTTTTGGAGGCAAGTAGCTATCTTTCCCTGATTTCAAAAGCATTTCGGAACATTTCACTCCATGTCTAAATGGATAACTAAACACAAAAGCTCAATGTGATAACTTTTTTCCTGAGCTTTCATATATATTTAAATAAAATAAATAATGTTTATAAAAATTAGCCCTTTTCTGTTTATCTTTTTATCTAAGATGGCTTTATTCTGGGTTGAAAGTAATCATTTTCCCCTTAGAGTAATTATTTCTTAGCATCGTTCTTCTGCATTATTTGTGTACAAGAGTTTTGAAGAGGTGAGGAATAAATTGGAATGAAGTTGTCTCATATATCCTCAGTAACTACTTATGTAGCTCAAAGAACTGTAGCACTCCACTCCAGTTGCTTTATTGAAGACATTTTCTTGTTAATCTCTTGATAATTATGTTTATAGATCACAGGTTGTTACTAGTCCTAATTGCCCTGTGCCTCAACAGTTAAAGTTTTGTCCGTTGTTGTTCCTGGTTTGTTCAGTATATATAGGAAGCCAAGAAAAGTTTGTTTAGGGAGCTAAGTAAATTTAGAGAGCTAAGTAAACATTTAATCTTCATAAGTACCTTAAAAATAAGTACAGTAGAATCAGAGATGTCAGTTTTAGACATTACTGCAATAATACATGCAGATTCCAATCTTTAAGATGAGTACTTTTGGAGGCATTGTAGTTGGCTTGATAACCAGCTGAGTTATTTATACTGTTGGGGTAACTTTCCCCAGATCAGTGTTTTTACAAAACCTGCCTGCTCATTCGAATCATCTGTGGCAGTCTTCTAAAATGATGTCTGAACCCTGTATGAAATCAGTTATATCTGTGGGACCCAGACATTAGTTTTTTAAACACATTTCCCAGGTGATTTGTTTTTTTTTTAGTGTGTCTCTAAAAGATAAGAATTAAGAAACAAAACAAAAACCAGAATACCATTGTCACATCTAGAAAAATTAACAGAGAATTCCTTCATAACATCAAATATCTAGTCAGTGTTTCGATCTTCCTTTCTTTCTTTCAACATTGGTTATTCAAAACAGAGACCATGTACAATCCATACATTCCAATTTGTTCATATGTTGCTTATAAAACTTTTTAAACCTGTAGGTTCCCTCTCTATCTCATCTTTTTTCCTTGTAATTTATTTAGGAAACTGGATCCTCTGTCCTGTAGAATTTCCTATATTCTGGATATTGCATCCTCATGATACGGTTTTATGTTTCTTTGTTCCTTGTGTTTCCTATTTATTTGAAATTCAGTTTATGTGGTCTTAACCACCAGCTCAGTATATATTGTTAGGTTCATTTGTTTCCTTTATCTTTCAATCTTTGGTTTTTAAAAATTTATCTTTTATTTTATAATTATGTAAAATTTATTGCTTCCAAAGCCAAATCTATAAAGCAAGCTATATTTGGATAAGTCTAATGTCTGTCTTTTCTATTGTCTTACTTCCTTCCTAATATAGGAAAACTTTTTTTTTTCATTTTTCGATTTTATGGCCCTTCCTTTTTTTCTAAATGTACAAGCTATTTGTATTTATGTATGTATATATTTGGTTTTCCCTCCCCATTGATTAAACTCTAACATATTATTCCTACTTTTCTTCACCTATTTTTAACTTAAAAATTTATTTTAGAGGTGAGAATAGAAATATTTTGTATTTCTTTTTAACTGCTTATGCTCCACTAGGTAGATTTATAAATCCTCTGTTGTTACCATTCTTTTGCTATTACAGATAGTTCATCAAATGGTAGTTTGTGCATACATAATTTTGATAGTGTATCTTTGATTTCTATAAGTAAAGTTGCTAGGGCGAAAGGTTAATGTATATGTAACTTTGTAGATGTTGCTATATATTTTGAAATTCATCTGTATGGGGGTTGAGCCATTTTGTGATTTCCCTATAGCCTTGCTAACAAGGTTTGATGTCAAATGATTCGGTATTTGTTAGTCTGATAGATGAGAAATGTTATCTCAATGTATGTTAATTTGTGTCTCTTTAATATGAATGTGATTGAGCTTTCTTATGTGTAAAGGTCATTTGTATTTCTCTTTGTATGAACTGTCTTTCTGTTTCTAGCCTGTCTTCTGTAAAACTGTTGGTCTATTTCTGGATGCTAGACACACACACACACACACACACAGACACACAAACACAGCGTTCTTAACCCTTTATATTCTTAGTTGATTCCATGTTGTACACAGGATTGAAAGGCACTGAAATACACCACCCTATGTGAATTCAATCATATGTCAAATGGATTAAAATTTGTAAAAGCCTTGAAGATGTCTAATTGCCACAGTTATTGAAAACTTCTTCTAAATTGTACACTATGATTTTTAATAGCTTTTAAAAGCACCTCAGTCTTTAAATTTAAATGCATTATAATTTACTTCATCTTTTAAGACATTTGGTATTAGTTGTTGCCAATTTTTCAGAGTTATAAAAGATACGCATACAGTGATGTTCACTGCAAATGTCCAAATATATCCTCAGGGTACTTTTCTAGAATTATATTTTTTGGGTCATATGGTATGTTTTATATTTAGGATTTCTGATACATTGTACACATTGCCCTACTGAAAAGTTGTACCAGTGTGTATTCCTACCAGCAGTGTATGAGTAGGCCCACTTCCTCACACTTCAGTCACAGTGGGTGTTTTTGTAATCTGTGCCAGTTTAGTAGACCAAAAATGGTATCTCAATTTAAATTTATGCTTCTTTGATTACAACCAAGTAATAAATATTTTTTCATATTTATTGACATTTGTATTTCTGTGTATGTTCGTATTGTTCATGTTATTTGTCCTTTTTTCAAAAAATTGGTTCCTCTTCTAGTAATTCAGAATAAATGTGCTCAGAAGATACAGTTTAAGAACAAGGGAGGGTATTATTCCATTATCTATTCATTAGTATCCATTCAAGAGACAGCGTAGTGCAAAAAATGGACATTACGGCATCTATCTATGAGTAAGTTCCAACTCTTCATTTATTTAACACTGTAACCTTGGATGAATTACCTAACTAGATTTTTTGGTCGATAAGGTAAGCACATTGGATTTGATGATTCATTGATTCTTTGTGTAGTCCATCTTGTTTCAAAAAGAATATTCCTCTAAGTCCTCCTAATTATAGACTCATTATTTGATTGAATAGTTCCTTTAAAAAATCTACTGGCTTTTCAACAAGTTGTAGGTCTGTGCCCCTCACCCTGTTATCCATGTAAGGTGTAGCATGCTTTGGTCACAGCTTTTCTGATACTAACCATTGCTGTGTTCTGTTTCTTCCAACCAAGGAAGTGATTAAAAACAGTTTGACTTTTCACAACATTTATTGATCTTCAGCCTACCTTTGATTCCATGGAGGGGATTCTCTATGGTACAGGCTGTGGGAATTTAATCTGTAACATTGGGATTATTTTTTCCTTTCCACCTGTCATTTGAATGCCTGCTTACAACCTACTGTGGAAGAGGAAAAGATAATTGAGGTGCATATTGTGCCTCCAAGAAATTAATAATTCAGATGAGGAGAGAAGATGTGTATGTACAATAATTAGAATACCAGAAAGAAAGTGATAGGTGCGTAGGGTATCTGTAGAAGTGGATTATAGAGCCTCCTATTCGGAAGTGTGGTTGTGAGCCTAGGTGTCTGTGTCACCTCAGGCTTACTGAGTCAGAACTTGCATGTTGACAGCTTAGACCCAGGTGATTCATGTGCACATAAAAGTTTGAAAAGTACTGCTGTGGACGTTTGGAATAAACAAATTATTTCTCAATGGAGAAATAAGACATGTCTTCTTGGAAGAAGATGAATTTGAGTATTGCCTTGAAGGATTAAATGGATAAATTCAGTCCTGAATGGAATGAAGAAAAAGGGCTATGCCTTTCAGAAACTGAATAAATCTTTTACGTGAATACCTACTTTTTTGTTTCTGTTTTTTTGAGAAGTCTTGCTGTCTGGTTTGCTGACATACAGAATTGGCCCTAAAGAAGCTGGCAAACCCTTTAGCCAGTTTCTGTTACAACAGTCATTATCAATTTAGTAAAAAATAAAAGTCACAGTCCACAGTGTTTTCTCACCGACATTCGGATTACTCCATTCAAGAGGGGAGAGGAAAACAATGTCGCTTTAGAGGAGTCTCTTCTGTAATGCCATGGGTCTGAGGTCGTGGTCCTGTCCTTGTAAAGACTGAAACCAGGCCCAATGCGGTGGCTCACGCCTGTAATCCTAGCACTTTGGGAGGCCGAGGCGGGTGGATTGCTCAAGGTCAGGAGTTCGAGACCAGCCTGAGCAAGAGCGAGACTCCGTCTCTACTAAGAAATTATTTGGATAACTAAAAATCTATATAGAAAAAAAAAAATTAGCCGGGCATGGTGGCACATGTCTGTAGTCCCAGCTACTCGGGAGGCTGAGGCAGTAGGATTGCTCGAGCCCAGGAGTTTGAGGTTGCTGTGAGCTAGGCTGACGCCACGGCACTCTACTCCAGGCAACAGAGTGAGAATCTGTCCCCCC
>CAUYSK010097973.1:0-27055 GCA_963575035.1 Avahi laniger | reverse complement strand
ATTTCCATAATGCATACTAAGGAAATCACCTGAAATCACTTTGTTACATCACATCACACATGTCCAACAGCCCTAGGATGGTGCTGAGCCAATCTAGCCAGTTAAAACAACTGATGAAATCCCTTATGTATTTGTTTGGTTTCACAGCTAAAGTATTTTTCCTGCTTTAATACAAATTTTTTCAACTTAATAGATTAGGTTATTTAACTATCTAACTATCCTCATATATGTTCTTAGCAAATCAAAAGAATCCCCAAAAAAGTTATCCTAGGAAACAACAACAAAACCAAAAGATTATTACTTTGTAGGCACAATGGTTGAGAAAGAGAACTGGCATTAGTTCAACAAACAAGTATTTTCTTCAAGGACAGTAGATAACCTGAACATAATAAGATAATGATAAATGGGCATGTATTAATTAAAACTTTGTTTAAACCATGTAAAGTTATCCAGAGTTACACTATCTTTCATTAATCACAAAGGTATCAAAGTAGACAGATGTCCCACTGGAGGGACATCTGTTATGGTTCTAAATCACCATCACCCTCAGCATCACCACCACCACCATCACCATCGTCACCACCACCACCACCATCACCATCATCACCACCATCACTGTCACCGTCACCATCATTATCATCACCACCACCATCACTGTCACCATCACCTTCATCACCACCACCGTCACCATCACCACCATCATCCTCACATTTACTGAACACGTACTATGTGCCGGGCACTCACAGCAATCTTACCTGATAGGTGTCGTCATTATTGCTGTTTTGCAGATGAGGAAACTGAGGCTTAGTGTGGTAAAATAACTTACTTAATTCACATAGTCAGTAGGGGCAAGGCTAAGATTGATCTGACACTGAGTTCTTTGCTTTCCACCGCCAATCTTTAAAGAGCAGGACACCACACAGTCATTTTCACATGCGATATCCCACTGGGCTCATTTCTATCCCCAGCCTCTGACCACCCAGGCCATCTCTGGTGTCCTCTCTTGCCCCACAGAAGAGCTTAGATGTTCCTCTGCCTCCAGGACTCACATCGACCAGCAGATGTGATTCCAGGTGGAAGCAGGGCCTCAAAAGTTAGAAGAACAGCTGGGTTCTCCAGTTGTCAAAGATCTAGATCAGCAACTGGGGCCTTAGATCTTGTTCTCAGGATGGGCAACCCTAGGAGAAGTCTGAAACTGTTCCTCCTGAGGGTCTTCAGTGGGCCAGAGCATGAGGAGGAAATCTCTGAAGACTAACATCCTGCGTTCGCTGTGTGGAAATCCAGCTCTGAGCTGTAGACCCTGTCTCCGTCAGCAAAAAGAGGGCCCCCCATGCACACATCGCAGGGGCTCATCTTCAGTGGGCCTGGAGCAGGGAGCTGTCAGGGAAGCCCTGTGGGCAGAGCAGGTCTCCATGGTGAAGGCCTCCAAGCCTGATGAAGAAGAGGGTGGGGCCTTCTCACTCTTGCCCTTCAGGAGATGTTCGAGGGCAGAAAACCCAATGAAGAAACTGACTTTCTTCACTTGGCAGCAGGGATGCCAGTTGCTTCCCAGCATCCATTCTCCCCTTCTTTGGACGGAGGCCCATCATATATAGGCAGGCGATTGGCCCAAATCGATAACTTCATTTTCCAACCTGACAGTTAGGGTGGCCACATGGCTGAGTTCTGGTGAGTGGGCTATACCAGTGGTTGGTGTCTTAAAGAGAGCCAACTCACCCAAAAGACCTGCATGTTTCTTCCCCTCACTCCTTCCTCCTGCCTGGAAAACAGGTGTGATGGCTTGTCCTCTAGCAGCCAACTTGGATCATGAGGGAACTGAGGGAATGGCAGCCCCTTCCCAGGCTGACAGAGCAGAAGGATAGGAGGAGCCTGGGTTCCTGGCAACAGTGTTACCACCAAGATAACCCCAGTCTGCCTCTCTGGACTTAGCTAAAAGAGTCACAAACCCTTAAGTATTTAAGTAACAGAAAAGTTCGGAGCACAGACTTTGGAGCTGAGCACCCTGGGTTATATCTCAGCCCCTTCGCTCACTGGCACCAAGACCTTGGATAGTTACTTGGCCTCTCTGTACCTCAGTTTCCCCATCTGTAAAATGAGAATAATAACGGTCTCCGTGTTACGGTGTTGTCACGTGCCTGGCAGGTAGTATGCGTAGCAGGCGCTTTCATAAGTGTAAGCTGTGATGATGATGATGATGGTGACGATGCTCATTGTAGAGTTTTCTGTTACGAGCGGTTAAACCTAACCTGGTACGTGTGCTCACAATGGCTGAGCAGAAGTGGGTTTCCTCTTTTGAACGAAGGAGGAGACATACTCCTCAGTAATCCCCCTCACCGGCTTCTCTGTGAAACCATGAGGTCGGAAGATCAGAGGCCACTTTCAAAAGGAGCACACTCGAGCAACAGGACCCGTTCAGCCAACTACCGAGGGCGCTGCGGCAGATGCGCAAGTGTCGCTGCGTGGCCCCAGGGCGAGGCGCCGGGAAGACCGTGCACCGTCCAAGGCAGCTCACCAGAACCGCGGATCACACGGGACCTGGGCCCGAACGGTTGCGGCCTGATTCTCCCTGGGGGAGACCTTCTAACGAAGCATGTCAGAATGCAGAGGGCCCCTGAAACACGGCTCTCCTCACCTCACTGCAGGCCGTGTTATGCTGACCTACCCTCCATCAGGAATCACCTGGGGATCTTGAGAGCTGTCCTGATCACCTGGAGGGCGTGGAGGCAGGAAAGACAGGGAGAAGCCCTGACGGCTGTCGTCAAGGTAATCGGCACACGGTCGAGCTCCGTCCAGGACGGCACCAGCAGGGTGTGCAGTGTTCGTCCAGAGTTTGCTCTTCTCTGAGGATGCGACGAACCCTGCCAGGCTGGGTGCAGCCAGGATGGCCCCGTCTCTCTGCCTCCGGAGACCTTTCCTCACACAGCTTGCGATGTGTGCATCGTCGCTTGGTTCCACTGAGCAAGCCCAGCACCTTCTCCCCGTATGCCTTTCTGGGACAAGAGCCAGACAGAGCCTAATAGAGCAGGTTCTCTGCGCACTGCTTTCATCTTCTGCGCTCATTTAGCTGGTTTCTATCGTCGTTTAATATCCTCCCAGCCAAACAACACCTACGTCGGCATGGCCTGATTGCAATGTCCTAAGAGGCACTGGCAGGACAGCCACTCCACCTGGGCCAGTCGGTGGCAGCTGGGAGCAGGTCATTTTCCTGACCCCTGACAGATGAGACGAGGAGGTTGACAGCTGCCCTGAGCCTTGCTTCCAGCTGCCTCTCTCGAGCCTCTGCCCGTCTCTCCAGCGCTAAGAACGATGCAGCCAGAGCCTCGCAGAGCCACCAGCGCAGAAAGCTGTGCCCTCCGGACGGGAGGGGCCACACACCCTTGGCGTGGCCCTCCAGGTCGCCCCGGGGCCCTAGAGCACAGAGTGACGTGAGGCCCTCTCTCCTTGCTCCTGCCTCTCTGAGGGGCTCAGGGGGCTTTTTGGGGGGATACTGAGTGGGTTTGGTGCAGATACCAGCTGTGGTCCCTCTGTTAGTCTCAGGAACAAAAAGCCCCGGGAGGCCACACCTGCGGCCACTGTCCAGTCGAGGAGCTTTCAGAGCTGGTGGAGGTGAGTGGGCGTGGGAGACAGTGAGTGCAACCTCGCCTGGAACCTCGCTGGCCCAAACTCGGGAGGCAGCCCCTGGGCTCCATAGTGGCCCGTCGTTTGGTCTGGAGCACGGCAGAGGAGGGTAGGGAACAATTTTCTAGTGGCGCCAACTCTTGTCAACCTCGTTAAAGATCTTAGCACAATTTCTATGTCACTTAATTAAATCTTCATGAAAACGCTACCAATGCCTCACTTTAAAAATGAGGATGTCGGCTGGGCGTGGTGGCTCATGCCTGTAATCCTAGCACTCTGTGAGGCCGAGATGGGAGGATCACTTGAGCACAGTAGTTTGAGACCAGCCTGAGCAGGCTTCGTCTCTACTACAAAAATAGAAAAATTAGCTGGGTGTGGTGGTGCACACCTGTAGTCCCAACTACTCAGGAGACTGAGGCAGGAGGATCCCTGGAGCTCAGGAGTTGGAGGTTGCAGTGAGCTATGATGACGCCAGTGCACTCTACCTGGGGTGACAGAGGAAGACTCTGTCTCTAAATAAATAGATAGATAGACAGATAGATACATAGATGGACGCTGAGCATGGCAGGTTAAAATGTGCCTGGGCCCATAGCCACTGGGGGCAGAGCTGACCCACAGCCCATGCCTTCCTCACTCCGTGGTCCGTGATCTGGCAGCCACCCGGGGCCGGGAGCCAGGCGCTTTTCCACCTCCTGCAGCTGGAAGGCCCACGGCAGAAAGCCCACAGGTACTGGGCGAGCAACGCCCGTGGGCCGAGCCCTGTTCCAGATGCTGGGGTGACAAAGATCCGGCCTCTGTGCTTGGGGAGCTCACACTCAGGGGGGCTGGGCACCAGGCACCCCCACAATATGGGCAATGCCTCAAAGGAGACAAGAGAGGGCGACGTGGTGCGGAAAGACCCAAGTGGAGCTTTAGCTGGGGTGCCAGGCAGGGACCCCAGGGGGTCACTGCGCTGAGGGCTGAGTGGAGAGGAGACCTTGGGGTGGTCTGAGTGCCACAGACAGAGGAACAGCAAGGCGAGGACAAGCTCATCTTACCCACAGGCATCACGGACACGAGGAGAGTAGGCGGGGGCCAGACCCCACGGCCCCCAAGGCTTTGGGAAGAGGTCTGGTATTTTTTCCGAGGTGCAGCAAAAGACTGTTGGAAGGTTTTGAGCAGGAGATTACAGGACTTATCACACTTCAACAGATCCTTCTGCACGTGGGGAGAATGGATCAGAGAGGAACAAGAATGGAATGAGGCCCATGCCAGGTGAGGAGTGACGGTAGCTCAGACCACACCAGCACCAGGCTGGCAGCAGAGAATAGGTAAAGGATTCGATGAATACTTTGCAAATAAACACGGTGCAAGGCCTGAAGTTAAAATTCAGTATTTTGTGCTGCCTTGATACTCAGCAACACCAGGGAGAGCTGAATGGTCTAACCACAGGTTCCGCCCCCCACTCTGCTTGCGTGGATGAGGCCACTGGCCAAACTGCCCCCTGTCGTAGGACCAGGCACAGCACATGCTACCCCTGAGTGCCAGCGAGTTTCCCGCCAGCCCTGCATTCTTTCAAACCAGCCAGCCACACCCTCTTGCACAAACCAGGGGGTACCTGCTTTCTTGACACCGTGAAGCCTGCCTCTCGCAGGCTCTGCTTGCTCACTCTGTCCCCAGGCAGCCCAGTGTGTCAGGCAGTGTCCCCTCCCCAAGCCACATGTTCCATTAATGGCCTGCCATCGAGCTCGTCTGCCCAGTGTCGGGTGTTGGGTGGAGAAGAGGCAGTCAGATCTGCAGCTGGTAGGCGTGGTGGCCCAGACCCCTCCCAGGCCCCCAGCATCCCTGATCAGCAGTCTGGGGTGCTGGTGTGGATTGAACTGTGTCCCCAAAAAGATGCATCCAAGTTCTAACCCCATGTACCTGTGAATGTGACTTTACTTGCAATAGGACCTTTGCACATGTAATCAAGTTAAGATGAGGCCATACTGGATCGAGGTGGCCCTATACAGAGAGGAACGTTTGGACACAGTCGCACATAGAGAAGATGGTTGTGTGGTGACAGAGACAGACACTGGAGTGAGGCTGCCACAAGCCAAGGAACGCCGGGGACAGCCAGCAGGCAGCAGAGGCTGGGAGGAGCAAGGGAGACCTCTCCCCTAGAGCCTTCAGAGGGAACCTGACCCTGCCAACGCCATGATTTTGAACTTCTGGCCTCCAGAGCTGTGAGACAATACATTTCTGCTGCTTTGAGCCATGCAAGCTTAGGCGATTCGCTAAGTCTCCCGAAGAAATTAATACAGGTGGGGCCAGAAACATACATTTCTGACCATTTTCTAGGTGGTGCTGATGTTACCGGGCTGGGGGCCACCCACTGAGATCCACCGGTTTAGGTATCTGGGATTACCTAGTTGGGGAGAACAGAAGAGCTGCCCAATGTCTCAAGAGCCACGTGGCCTTGAGTCCGGGACCGGGACAAGTGTGTGGAGTCAGAGAAACAGCCCGGGGCTAGGCTCAGCACCTTAAGTCAGGGGAGAAGATGCTGTGCACCTGGGGGGCCTGTCCAGGTGGGCCTCGGGGAGGCAGGACTTCTCCCCTGCGCCTCTGCGTGGTCGGGCAGGGCTGTGTGGAGCTCGGGGCCAGGGCGGGGGTGAAGGGGCAGCAGGGTACCCGGGGCTGCCTCCAGGACGGGCCCCTTTGCCGGACACAGACCAGCCGTCCTGAGCCCAGGTCGCAGGGCAGCCTCCGCAGGGCACTCCTTTGCCCAGGCAGTGAGGACTGTCACACTGAGTCCCCTGCAGCCCGTTTCCCTGAACCCCCCTACCTCCCTGGGCCCAGAGAGGGGCCTCCCGGGGCAGCTTCTCACCAGGGCTGCGGGCAAAGGCGTCTTTTGCAAACAAGAGCTAATGAAAAGGTGACATCAGCTCCTTGTACCTGACCAATTTCTGGATTTCCTTGTTTTTTAAATAAGGCTTTTGGAATATCAAGGTTGATTTAAGTTGGATTTGTGTATTTTAATTATTTTTTGCCAGGAGGATATATTAACATTTTGCTCCGTTTTTGTTGGTTTTTTTAAGGGAAGAAGCAAAGCTGGGAAGCGCGAGGTGGGATGGGTGGCAGTGGTGACTGTCCCCCCCCCTTCTCCACGCCTGCCCAGGGACTGAGCCAGCGGACCCTGAGTGACCCCCCGGGACTGGGAAGCCACTGCCAGCCAGCAACCGGCATTTCAAAGGTGTCAGCACACTGGAGGCTTCCAGGGCACCTTTCATGCCACTGGCTAGAAACCAGCCAGGTCATTGTCAAGGAAAATGGCAGGTGGGACCTGCTGGGAGCCACTGACCATGTGAAGGACCTTGCTGACCAAGGGGCACCAGGAGCTACGTGCAAAACCTCGGTGGACGTTCTTGACCACTTCAGCCCACTGTGGACACTGCCCCCGAGGCCACTGGACTGGGCGACTCCCTGGAAGGCTCCTGCCTCCTGCGGGAGGCCACGTTAGTGCTCACCGCGCTCCAGGTATTTCCGGGGGGAAGATGAAGGAGACAAGACCCCTTCCCCATCCCCACCTCCCAACTTCACTTTTCATGTCCCGGTTCTCAGGCTTTTTAATGGGGACCAACCCTTGTGGGTTCACTTGCTGTTTCATGATATTTCTACCCAAAACGTACACACACCATTTGCACTTTCACAAATGAGTACAAATAACCTCCAATAACGATCTTGTCCTAGAACAAAGTTTTATTTAAAATTTTATTCCCTATTAAGGTCCTTCCTTAATAGTCACATACAACTATGATTGTTAATGAATTAGACTTCGGATTTCTAAAGTTCAAAACAGAACTTCCAAATAGGAGGTAGTTGTTTTCAGTCCCACAGTAATCTACGTGATGAATTGTGTTCCAGTGTAAATGTTTGTGAGCTAAAAAGAAAAAACAAAGTGCCTATAAATCATTAGTAAAAAACAGAAGAAAAAGAATTGTCCATTTGGGGAGGAAAGGCCTTCTTAAAGAAACACAAAATGCAAATACTAAAAAAGCAAAGTCTGACAAGTTTGACTAAATCATAATTTAAACATTTTATACAAGATACCTTAGGAATAAGCGATAAAACAAGAGAAAATGCACACAATGTGTGAAAGACGTATGATCCCAAATATGTATCAAACTCCTACAAATCAGCAAAATTGACACCAAAAAGTGAAATTAAAAAAAACAAATAAGAAACTTATAAAAACGGGAAATTAAAATGGTCGGAAAACACATAAAGAGATGCTCAGTCTTACCGTTAGTTGGGAAAATGAAGTTAAACAAGGGGATGCGATTTTCTAACCATTAGACAAATTGGCAAGTCTGAGAAATAGCACGTGGTCCTGCAGGTGGGAAAGGGCTCTCTCGCCCCCTGCTGGTGGCTCGGAGCAGAGCCTTTGAACCGGCAAGACACCTACCTGCCCATGGGAACGTCTAAGAGGCGATTGCAGGGAGATCGTTTTAACACATGAAACTATTGCTGAGTAACTTACAAATTTAAAAATCTTACCTTTGAAAAATAAAGCCCAAATGTGTGGAAATAAGCAAGTACACATCTATTTCAATTAAAACAAGGAAGTGACATGAAAAATACTAGTATGTTTCATTGTATTATTCTCTAATTTATAAAAATTAAGTTTATTCAAATGTCACACTTTTGTACCATGAGAATGTTTATTTTGCAGGTGATTGTTAATTCTTCAGCTACAATTTCCCCACGCTTTTACACTACCATATCCTTTTCTATGCTTTTTAAACATTAGATACAGATTTTGTAAAAAGTTAAAAGGGAAAAGCATATTCTTTCCATTGAATAATATCATATTTAACTTAAAGATTATTAATCTTTTGAATATCAAAAACTGAAGCTGCTGGGGGGTCACATTTGTTTGTAGTCTCAAAATAGCCCTGAGGTCTGAATAGGAAAATATCTTTTATAAACTGTAACAAACTCTCACCTCAAAAGAAAGCACTACGAAATATACACAATTAAATCTATATTCAACATTTTTACAATACCTGGAACCCTACTAGACTTTTAGAAATGACAGCAAAAATAGGTTTACATTCGGAAAATAGAGCTTGTACCAAGATGACGTCGCTTGAAACCTGTGCGGGAGTCTGTTCACCTCCTACACCGTCGTAAAGTCACTGTTGCTAAAAACACAGGTCCTTGGACACCCAGTAAACGCCGGGCAGAACAACCGTCTGCACAAAGAAATCTCAGTGAGATTAGCTTTTCCTGTTCATCTGAATGAGGTGTAATATTCAAATCCTTAGAACGCCCCCAAGGCCCACACCCAGGGTTGCTGGTTTCATGTCTGGGTCTGTAGTAGCCGGTTACAGTTTCCGTCAAGTGCATCCATAGTTATCCAGTTCTAAACCAGCTTCTAGAACTTTTGCTCAAAAACTGGTGTTAAAGTGCCTCAATGACAACCTCCCAAAACTTCACAAAGCCTCAGGTCCACACAGAACATTGCCCTACCTGGGATGGCCAGCTTCGTATTTTTTTCCTCTTACATTTTCTTTAAAACAACAGAAGAATGTAGTAACCATGTAGAAACTATGTAGTAACTATGTAGAAACTATTTTTCTCAAAACCCAAATTGTGTTAGCATTGCTTAGAGTATCTAATACTTAGGCAGACTTGGGGAAATCCCAGAGCTTCCTCACAGTGAGATGTTGCTTCTAGGGTTAACCTGGTACCAAACATCAAGGGACTCAGCCGCCACCCTGCGGCCACAGGCCGGTGCCTGGTGTGGCTCTCCCAGGAGAGACTCTCGGGGCTCTGGGCCCCTCTGTGCAGCCGATGCACGTCAGAGGCAGAGATGACCCAGACCCACACCTTGTCGCACACTGTGCACATTGGCAGGGCCTGCTGCTGAGGGCTGTCGGGCACAGCAGGGCTGTGCCTTTTATCAATTCGTATTTCAGGCTGGGTCACAGAGGAAAGAAACTATGTATGCGGCACCGACCGGCATTCAACTGAGTCACTCGAAAATTAGTCAAATCAATCCAAGTAGTGTGTGTTTTTCTTTTTTCTGTTTCTTCCCAAAACAACATCCAGAGAAGTTTTTTTAGCCACTTATTTAAAATGTTAATGAAGAAACATGTGAATTCCAGGGCACAGAAATGAGTAGCTGACCCAAGAGTTACACAAACGCATAAAACAAGTTCTAAATGCATGGAGAGGTGCGAAACCCAGAGGACAGCAATCGGCGTTTGGGGAAGAGCTGTTTTTGCTGTAGTTCTCCGCGGTGAACGGCACTGCCACCGCGATGGTGCTTCACCCAATTGCAGTGGCCGCCATCGATGTGACTTTGCTTTGTAGGGATCTACTGTGATCAGGGTTCCACCTGTCCCTCCGCAGAGGCCCATGGCCCTCCAGACAGTGGCCCGCCCACGGCGGAACCCAAGGACAGGCACTCAGGAATAGGGCCACGGGGAGTTGAGGGGCGCGCCCACCCCAGGTGCAGATCCAAACAGTTACCACAGTGGGAGGACCTGGGTCCTGAGCAAATGCTCGGGGAATGTGTTAGCATTTCCCCAAATACTGTAAAAGAGAGAAAGTGCTAGTACTTTATCACTTGAAAGACCAGTTGTGGCTAGGAACTCACACCGGCACATGTCAGCTCTGCCCGGCTGGGGAACGGCTGGTAGTGTGGAGCAGAGATGGGCAGGCGATGGGCAGGCATGAAGCTCCGCCTGGGGCAGAACAGCACGAGCCCACAGCGGGGCTGTAACCCATCCTGAGAGCAAGCGTAGGTGCCGAGGCAGACTATGAAAACAGGGTCTCATCACCGTATGTAGTGTGGACAGAGGGGATTACAGTGCTCTTGCCAGCAGGTCGCCAGGGACATTCCTAGTCTGGGCTTATTTACTCTCTGAGAATCGTTCCTTCATAACTTGGTGCCCACGATTCCTCCTGGCAGCCCGGGACAGTGGCTTTGCGCTCCCCATGGGCTTGTTTCACCCACAACCGCCTCATCTCTACTGCAGGGACCCGGCCACCCTGACTGCAGGGAGCAAAAGGGCAGAGGCCGCCTGACTCGGCCTGTCCGCGTCCACAGTCCCATCGCGAACGCCCCTGTCCTCCTGCCCGGGAGGGGCCCAAGGCCGAGATGAGGAAGGCGCTGCAATTCTGATGGTCGCATTCCTGAGGTATCCACAGTGTGGCCACGAGCCTGTCAGGAGCAGCTTGAGAAGAAATAAAAGGTCCATTTCTCTAGTGCAGGGGTGGCCTCCGCACACCCAGATAATTCCAGACGAACTGTTCCACGCTGTTCCCTCCTCCTTCCTGGTGAGTTTAGTGCAGGGCGGACTATGGGACACTTAATTCACAGAAGTAGAAAAATTGTCATTCTTACTCCATCATGTGCTCCATATTGGACGGGCGGGGACACGGGTGGAGACAGCTCTGGAGGTACAAGTGACGAACAGCCCGTCTGTCTTCTCCAACAGCCATCTCCACTCACTTGGAGGTGGATGCCGTTGCTAACACGAGGGTTCGCAACCACAGGAGGCAGCTCAGAGGCACTATAAGTGACTTCCCATCCACCCCAAAGCCACTCCAGCTGCCAGAGTCCCTGATCTCCAAAACCAAGGAAAAGTCACCAGAAGGGGGGTCCCGGGCATCTCATTCATAATCAGCAGCATCGACATTGTCTCAGAAACATTTCTTCTGTCCAGTTTAAGCATAATTTACTCAAACACTAAAAAGTATTAAAACATACTTCAACTTTTCCTCTAACTATATTTATATATAAATCCCTGAGAAGGTACCTGTCAACTTCACTATTTACAGTTAAGAAACCCCAGGGCTGCGCGCAGAGACCTGGCGCCGCCTCCCTCTGTGCGGCAGGGACTGCGCAGGCGTCCAGCAAAAAGGGGTGGACAGCTGTGCGAAACTCCAAACCGCGGCACAGAGGCAGCGAGGGCTGCCGATCATTCACTATGCGAGATTTGGTGGCCACTGGACGACCCGGCAGGGACGCCGTATCGCCTCATATGAGTCCCTCGTTGTTCTGCCCTTGGGAGACCTCCCTTCCCGCATGGATGACATGGGGGTGCAGAAAGGTGACCCCTCCGTGAGTAAATGCATGGGCAAACCTCTGTCCTTGCACAGACCTCTGCCCGTGTGTCCACGTGCTCCTGCAGAGCCCTCAGCCCCAGGGAGGAAGAACTCCAAATGCTGCCCTGTGGAGAAGCATCCGGACTTCCCTGCCTGCCCCCTGCGGCCCACTCCAAAGAGAAGAGCAAAAGCCTCCCTGCAGAGCGAGGAATAGAGTCGGCAACACTCTCCTGGACTTGGAAATTTCCTCTAGTAGCAAATCTACTTCCACACGACAAAAATGAGACGTGCTGGGCCAGCTGGTGGTGAGCAGCGCTGCAGAGGCTGCCTGGACCCCACTTCGTGAGACCAAGGGCAGGGCTGCCTGGAGGCAGGCCATGGGTACAACTCTAGTCTGGAGAGAGGGACGGGTCTGTAATATTCTAAATCTACGGCTCCCAGGTATTTAAATTAAATATTTAAATAAAGTGCACACACCACAGCCACTGTACAACCTATGTGGCCAGAGACTCATGAGAATCACAATTTCAAAGTGCTTTGGAGATAATAGTATGGACAGAAAACTCCCACTGAGAGCTTGGGGCGCAGGACAGGCAAATCACATCTTGGAAACACTATGAAGTCGGCATGAGGATGAACTAAACATCGGGGCAGTCATCACAGGAAAATAAAAGTAACGTCCACAGAAGGAACTCTTTGCACCTGAGTCTGGAGACAGGGCTGCCCTGTGCGCTCCAGGAGAATTTGGCTGAAACGAGTTTGCTTAAAATTACAGCCTAGTCACCGGTTCTGAAAATCGCCCCATCAGTAGCGTGCATCGCTCTGGGATCCTTATTCTTTTCGCATCTGTTTTACATTTTAAGGATATCTGAATTCGATTTGTTTAAGAGCACATATGACTTAATTTTGTAATTCTGGTAATTATTTATTAAATTTGCCCCCATTTTATTAAGTGATAGCTTTTTCTCATATCTACTTTTTAATATGTTTAACATGTTGCATCCAGTTTATATAAAACCCTTTGCTTAAAATGAGTTTAGTTCCAGCAATAAATATGTTTATCTCTCCACTGTGTTGTAATTTAACAATATAAGTTTTTCTTCATTATATTTTACCATATGGAAAAGAGAGTTTAAAAAACGAGAGACAATGAGATCAGATCTGTCTCACGTGACCATTCTGCTGTGCAGGTCGACACCTCCATCAAATACGAGTATTTGCCCTCACTCATCTAATTAATAAGAGCATTCAGGGCACATGTATACTCACAATAAGAAAAGGAAAGACCAAAACAGCAAACAAAAGGGGAAAATTCCCACTATTTCTGTGTGAACTCATACAGCTATCACAAATATTCATTGCTAAAAACAATATTTTAAACAAAGCGTCTTCAGAAAATGAATTAAAACTGCCTGAAATACAAAGAGGCTCATCACTCGTAAAATGCTGCAAATTTGATAAATAATGATTAAAAATACAAAATTATGCAGAAAACACTCTCTGATAAATTGGTTTTAAAAAAATTCTTAATTGATTCTCTAAAGGGAGACTTTTAAGCAAATTGCCCGCTGGGTGTACTGATTGCTCGAACCGGTCTAGGCCAACCGATTGGCGCCATCCCCGGCCCCCGCGTGGGGGCAGCCTGAACAGACAGCGCGGAGACCTGGGCCGCCGTGTGGGTCGCGGCAGGGGATTGTCACACTGAGCTGCGGCCCGTGCAGCTCAGCCGGGCGCAGGGCAGGCGGCGGCGCCCCTTCCACACCGAGCGCCCCGCGGGTCGCGCCCTGGCCATCCCCGCGCCGCCCGGGCTCTGCGCCCGCAGCCGCTCGTCCCCCGCCCGGCCGGACCCTCACGTCCTCTTCCTCCAGGGCGGCGCGCGCCTTTCCTTCTGCGCCTCGGCCAGGCGCTTCTTCTCCGCCTCCTCCGCCTTCCTCTTCTCCTCCTTGGCCTCCTTGTACCGCCACTTGGGGATCTGCAGGTGGCCGCTGTCCTTGGTGCTGCTCTTCCGGGCCGGCCGCTCGGGCTGGAAGGTGGGCGCCGGCGCCTTGGTGATGCGGACCCTGGGGACCACGACGCCCGGCCGCACGCTGCTCCGCCTCAGCAGCTGCAGGGGCAGGAGGCTGGCCTTCCGCGAGGGGGCGGCGGCCCCCCGGGTCCCGGGCATCGGGGCAGGCGGCAGGCTGGCTCTCGGGGGACCCGCGCTGGAGGCCCCCCCTCCCTGCGAGGTCCGGAACTGCTCGGTGCCCTCCGCCTTGTCCCTCTCCGGGGCGTGGGTGTCCTGCTCCCCGCGAGCCGCCAGGATTTCCTGCACCGCCAGTCGCCTTTTCCCCACGCATGGGGGGCTCTCGGGGCACACGGTCTGGCAGACGATGGCCACGGCGGGGCTGTAGAGGCTCGTGGTCATGCGGACCATGTGGTCAAGGACGCCCCCATCCTCCAGGCCCTGGCTGGGGCGGGAGGTCAGCGCGGACCGCACGAACTCCGTGAGCCTCTGCAAGCAGTTTTTGGAGCCCGCGGGCTTCCCAGCCGTCTCGGGGGGCAGCGGCAGCTCCGGCTTGTACTTTTCCCCAAACTGCTCCGGGCAGGGGCGCTCCAGCAGCCTCTGCATGAGGCGGACGGCCTCCACCCGGCCCGTGTAAGTGGCCCACTCCTGGGACGACATCCCGCGGCGGGGATCCTTGGCGTGGACATCTGCCCCTGGGAAAAAAACACGAACAGGAGTGGGGGCTGCAACAAGAACTTCGCCCTCCCAAGGTAGAGAGCGGAGCAAAGACAAAATTTCCAAAACCTAGTAACAGACTCTACCCCAGAACTGTGCCACTCAGATGAAGCTAACGCTGGTATGTGGCCAACACCTCCTGTGTTTACTATTATATTAATAACACAACCCGCCTGGTAAGTGCTCCATTTGGTGGTTTATCCTTCCTTAAAAACAAAAACACAACAAAAAAAAGGCCTGAATTCAGCACCTAAATCACAGAATTTTTTAAACAAATAAGATTCCATGGCTTCTCAATGGAGAGGTGACTAGACGACAAAGGTGCCTTGCAAACACTTGAATGATGCAACTAGAATGTTCTAAAAATACTAACAGTAACAGTCACTTGAAAAGCAAATGGAGCTGCATCTGTCGTCTTGCTTTTGTTTTTGTTTTTTGTTTTGAGACAGTGTCTTGCTCTGTCACCCGAACTAGAGTATCGTGGCGTCATCATAGCTCTCTGCAACCTTACTGGTCTCAAGCGATCCTCCTTCCTCAACCTCCAGAGTAGCTAGCGGGGACTACAGGCACGTGCCACCACACCCGGCTAGCAGCATCTCACTTTGAGGATTGCTGTGGGTCCTTACTGTGGGAAATGGGTGGTCCTTCACTTCTCCCTCTGGGCGCTTGGCTGGCCATAGGTCTGTCACCTTTACCAGACAGTGAGCTTCTCCAGGACAGAGGCCAAGTCTTGCTTATTTTTGTTTCCTCAACACACCTAGTCCTGGTGGGTAGGAGGCACGCATTTAACAATGGCTCGTTACACAATCAATGGCAGTCACAGTGGCTCAGGGACCATCCTGAGGCACAAAGCTGGTCATGGAGAGAGGGTCTCAGACTTGGGTCTCCTGACCTCAGCCCAGTGCACTTCCCACCACCCAGCAGGGCAGGTGTGATGGTGAGTTTTAGTTCTAGTTTTCTGTGTCAACTTGGCTAAGCTAAAGTACCCAGTGATTTAATCAAACAATGTGAGTGCTGTCTTGAAGGTATTTTGTAGCAGTGGTTAACATCTGTAATCAGTTGAGTTTTGCGTGTGTGTATATGTGTGTGTCAGAGAGAGAGAGAGAAATTGAGAGAAAGAGAGAGAAATAGGGTCTCTCCCTGTCACCCAGTGATCATAGCTCACTGCACTTCCAACTCCCAGGTTCTAGCCATCTTCCTGGCTCAGCTCCTGATTAGCTAGGACTACAGGCAGCTGCCACACTGCCAGCTAATTTTCTTTTTCTTTTTCTTTTTTGTAGAGATGTGGTCTTGTGTTACCCAGGCTGGTTTCAAACTCCTGCCTCAAGCAATCTTCTCACCTTGGTCTCTCAAAGTGCTGGGATTACAGGTGTGCATCATCGTGCCCAGCCTTAATCAGTTGACCCTAATCAGCCTTAATCAAGGAGATTACCCTTTGTAATGTGGGTGGGCCTCATCCAATTAGTTGAAGGCCTTCAAAGCAAAGCCTGTGTTCTGGAGAAGAAATTCTGCTTTAACACTGCAGCATCAACACTTGTCTGAGTGCCCAGCCTTTGTTTAGACTTAGCAACCCCCATAATCACGTGAGCCGATTCTTTAAAATAAATCTCTTACAATATACATCCTACTGGTTCTGCTTCTCGGGAGAACTTTGACTGGAACATCCCGCAGTCTCCCTTACACCAGTCATTTCCTTAATGAATATCCCCAGACCACCCATTGCCCCCAAATATCACAAAGTCGAACTTCAACTCAATGTGACGAAATCTGCATGAATTTTAACTAGGTAGTGTAGACATCGATATGGAATTGCTGTTCTATTAATCTTGGTCCAATCTCAGCCCCACATACAGTTAAAATCATTCAGGATTTCAAGTCCCATTAGTCATAACTCTCCCGGCAGGCAACGTGGAGAAGTAGGGCAATTATCTAGTCTGTGAGCTCCTCGGACACCCAGCCGGCAGAGGCTTCTTCATTTATACCCCACGCAGACCCAGGAGTCTGACGTGTGGCGGCTGAACAGTATGTGCTGGACCGAGGGAGGCAGGGCCCCAGCCGCTTCCCTGCCCGCCGGCCCACAGTGGCCTCATGGCCCAGGCGGACCCCGCTCACCTGAGTTCGCCCGGTAATGGTCTTAATTCTGCGACATATTAAAGAATAGCTGTATTAGACGAGTGGTAATTATTTGGAACTGGAAATTGGGATGGAACTCATTAGCTAGAGTACAATTTATAAACTGACTAAAATGAAAAGGGGGCAGTAAAAATGTCATTGCAAAAAATAGATGACACATTAAACCTTAATTAATTGCATGTCACTTAAAAAAGGAACAAACTGCAAAATTAAAATCTTAATGAACACTGCTTGAAAGAGACATTTTTCAAATGCTAGTGGAAAACCAGAGACAGCTGTCCCACGTTTTGCACTCTTCTTCCTGTTGTTCCCCTGCCTTTTCAAAATGATCTCAGAAAATACAAACACTTAAGGAACAAAGGCCAAATCAGCCCTAGAATCCAAGTCATGCTATAAATTAGGGATCCACTTCCTTAGGAAACTACTATTAAAGGTAGTATTAATGGCCTGAACACAGTAAATAAATTATCAAAGACAAGTACTGATGACTACATTTTATATAGATATTTTTCAGAGAATACAGAGGACCTGCAAAATGCCGCTGTTTCCATCTTCTCCCCTGTAGACCACTGGCGTCCTCACCTCCCACCCAATGTTGTTTCGCCCAGGGCTGCAAACATGTAGACCAGAGTTGGGCTCCTGCCAATAGGTCAATCTGCTGCCTTGTTGAGCACTACGAGTTGTCTGTGCAAAATCCTGTGTTTTATTCAGGCAGCAACATGCTCATTTCTGGACAATGCATCATGATCAGTCTCACCCAGGGTTTCTGACCCTTGGCACTGTTGACATTTTGGGCCCGGGAATTATTTGTTGTGGGGACTGTTCTGTGCAGTGTAGGACTTTTAGCAGCATCCCTGGTCTCTACCCTCTCGATGCCAGTAGCAGCCATCACTGTGACAACCGAAAATATCTCCAGACGTGGGCAAATGTCCCAGGGGCAACGTCGTCCCCAGTTGAGAGTCACATCTAACCCTAATGGCTGCAATCCTGTTCCCCATTTTTCCAGCCTTCCTGACAGCTAAAAATGGCCAAGCAACCAGGGCTGGTCATTGAGCCCTAGAGAGGGTTTTGCCTCCCGACAGAGGGGTCAATGTGGCTGAGGCTGCTGCTTCCTGTCTAAACACAGCTCTGAGGCCGGTGGGGCTGGGGACTCTCAGGAAATCAGGAGGTGACAAGTCAACAAGCTAAGGGGAGCCAGATGGCCAGGAGAAAAGAACCTGGGCCCGTGATGTCTTCAGGGAGTCCAAGGCCAGCTCTGGACGGTGACTGCCAACCTCAAGACGTCCGGAGAGGTGAGAAATATAGACACCTACTTTCTTTAAGCCACTGTCTAGTCAGGATTTCTGTTACTGCAGCAAAAAGCTTTCCAAACAGGTGCTAAAGGGAAGAAAATCTACTTTCCACCACTCATTCTCAGGAACGCTTTTTCTGGGAGTCGCAACCAGGTCCGTGGGACCAGCAGGAGGTAGATGGTGTGTGAAGCCCAAATGTGCCACTTCCTGTTCTGTGTGTCCGCCAGTCCCCAACCCGGCGTTATCCCCCCTACAAAGCCCAGCTCAGGGGCCTTTCCTGGTCACAGGGAGCCACTGTGGAGCAGCCCTTGCCAGTCTCCTCCTGGGACACATCCGGCCTGTATCTTGGGCACTGTACATCTAATCTGGATGCAGGGTCACAGGAAAGAGCCCATGCTCCCGCCCAGCAGTGATGACAGGCCACCTCTGTGTGATGGCAAGTGGCAACGAGGCACCAGAGTTGGGGGTCAAGTCCCCAGCCACCCTCGGTGGGGCATCTTTGTGATGTAATTTATTGGAGTCCAGGAGGCCTGCGTCCCGGCTGTGCACAAGGGTGACCCGCTCATTGGTGCAGTTATCACCTTCGGTCCTGTTCCGATCCCACTCCCCCCCCCACTCCACCTCCTGGGGTCACCTTCCAGAAAACTACCTGCCCCCAAGTCCCGGTCTCGAGGTTTGCTTTGGGGCACGATATGGGATGCCTGACTTTTAGTCCTTCCTCTGGCTAATAACTTGAAACAATTCCACGTGACGAGTTTGCAGGAAATCTATGTTTTCCTTATAAACAGAAAGAAACCTCTGTCTTGATATAAATCATCTGACTTTCCAGAAGCACAGGGCTTGCTTAAGCCACGAATCACCCTGGGGCTGACAACGGGAGTGCCCCTGCTGTTCCTCACCTTCCTCAATATCTAGAATCACAGGAGGAGTCAAGCATTTTGTTTGCTCATTTGTGCTTCCGGAAGGCCGCAGCGATCACGCCACAGTCGGGTATAAGCCTGAGCTCTCTTAAGCAAGGCTGGAACTCGCCAACCTCCACTGGGTCTGCCCCTCTTTAGAAGAAAAATCACATCCTCAATCCACTTCTCAGAGCTGGTTATTCAAACAGACCTGTCACTTTGGGGCATTAATATTTCACAGCATTAACAAGATCCTGCTCATGAGCAGAGCCAACGCTATTCCTTAGGAAGCCAAAAGCCAAGATCCAATCAGTCAGTTTTTCAGAACCTGGTTATATTTTTTGTTAAAATCTAAAGTTTCCATAATTCTAACATTATTTTCTTCTACCTGACAAGGCAGATAAGAGCTGATTTGTGCTTATATGTTATGAACTACAGGAAAATCTAAACAGTTTAGGGGGGTGTTGAATTCAACAATTCATCATTTCTGAAAGGAAATGGTCCCTACTGAATATAATGAAATTGCAACTCAGGTGCAGAACAACACTCAGGTTCAGAAAAATGCTGCACCTGAAAAAATTGCAATGAGATACACATTTTTTTTACCATTAATATGTAGTTACACTTGTGTTTTTTTGCTTTTAAAATTATCACAGGATGACCATTCTGCAAATAGCTCTCGAGCTGCCTTCCTCAGCTATACATAAATACACTTTATGTTAGAGTGTCAATCTAATAAAAATGCTCAAGCAATTAGTGTCTTTAAATGCTTTGATTTTTCTTAATATTCATATATTTATAATAAACGAAAATAAGAAGAAAAAATATTTGTACAAATTTTTAAAATCTATCGACGAGCATCCTTATTTCTGTCTACAAAACCCAGGGAAGCCACTCAACATATACTTGTTTCTTTTAAAACATTTTCACACATCTGCTCTAAAAGGAAAATGGAAGCCACTTTTCTGGGGAGAAGAACCATAAGCTAACTTAGTAGTGATAGCAGAAAGTAAAAGTATTCTATTAACAGAAGTTAATACTACACCCAAAGCCTAAGAGGGCAGCTCAAAATCTCCCTGAAAAGGATGTCATGTTTTGACTGTAGGCAGGAACACAGAACGAGCTAAAAAGAGAGAAAACAGGCAAGAGGAGAAAGATTCTCTTCTTACTTTGTCCATCTTTTCCCATTACGTCAGTGGTTCTCTACGGAAAGCAATTTTCCCTTCTAGGGATGTTTGGCAATGTCCGGAGGCACTTTTGGTTGTCACAGCTGGGGAGGTGCTACAGTCAGCTAGGGGTGGAGGCCAGGGATGCTGCTAAAGTCCCACAATTTGAAGGACAGCCCCCTCCCACCCCACAGCAAAGAATTCTCTGGCCCCTGATGTCAACAATGCCGAGAATAAGAAACTTCTGAGTTACTGCTGACCACTCTCAGTAAGAAAGTTTAAGTATCTCATCACAATGATGTTTTTCAAAGGAAAAAATATACCACATTTTTTCATTCATTTCACGAATAACTATTTCATGAACTCACCAACCATGAAAACAGTAACAGTAATCGTAACCAACATTTACTGCAGGCTTTGTCCACGCCAGGCACGCATCTGTGGCTGTCCTTATGTGAACTCTCTCAACCCCATCACCTGCCTGCGGTAGGTGCTATCTTTAGCCTCAGTTTACAGGAGAGGAAACTGAGGCCCAGAGAGGTTAGTGACTGGCGCAGGTGTAGACACGGTAAGTGGAGGAGCTGGAGGTGAGACCAGGGTCCAGCTGCTCTGGCTTCGGGATTGCTGGTGTTGACTTCTGCGCCACACCACATGCGGTGCAGGGACGGGCGCACTAGGGGATACAGCAGACAAGGCCTGCACTCCTGCGGATTATTCTAGACTTGGATGGGGAACAGGGAAGGGAGACTATATAAACGGTAGCATCAAATTCGTATCCAAACAACTGGAGAGGGGGCACAACGTGAACATGGAACCCGCTGCCCTCAAGCAGGCGCATCACTCCGAGTGATGTGGAAGGTGTCGCTAGAGTCCTGCAAATGCCGGGCAAGGGTCTGAAACCTCTGAGGGACCCAGGGAAGAAAGCACGACAGGAAAATACAGCCCCGCACATTTCCACAGTGACTAGAAGGCCACTGACCTAAAAAAAAAAAAAACCACAGTCTGTAGCTCTAATTCATCGGGAAAAATGCACTGATGTGACTGACACTATAACTTTCCGGTGGAAAAGTAAATTACTGAAGATCTACACTCAATTATGACTAGATCCAGAAGTGATCTAGATGAAGCTTCCACCAAACCCATAAGTATCACGTAATCATCATTTAATTAGCAGGAACCGTTTCTCATTGATACAGGACAGGCAGGGCCTAACTGTTAAAACTGACTTCTCATTTTAAAAAAAAGAAACCATCACCGAATCAAAAGCACAATCAATGCCTTCATTTGAATTATGATCTTTATTTTATTTCCAAGAAGGTTTCCATCTTCGAAGTCTCCATCTTCATTCACTGAATTTATTTTTCTAATAGCATCCCCTAAGACACTCAGGTTAAAGCAGTAGGGGAAAAAAAAAATCCAAGGCCACGTGTGAATCCTACGACCCCAGACTAATTACAAGAAAAACAACAGACAGGCTCAGGTTCTACACTGGCCAGTCTGACAACTGTCACAGCAGGGACAGCAGGTTAAGACTGAGACACGTCTCAGACCAGAGGGGACTAGGGACAGGTGACAGCTGAGTGGGGGAGCCTGGCTGCAGTCCTGGAACAGAAAAGGGACACTGATGGAAGAACTGATGCCTGGGAAGGCTGATGCTGTCCTCGGGATAACCAAGACGGGGGGACACTATGTTGGTGTCACCCCCAAAATTACTGCGTTGGAACTTCATACCCACTGGGATGGTACTGACAGGTGATTAGGCATGATGGCTCTGTCCTCACGAGTGGGACTGGTGTCCTAAAAAGAGGCTCGCAGGAGCTCTCTGCCTGTTCTGCCGTGAGAGGACACAGCAACAATGAACCAGCTCTCACCAGACATCGAATCTGCCAGCACCTCGAGCTTGGACTTCCCAGCCTCCCCAGCTGTGAGGAACAAATTTCTATAGTTTATAAACTACCCAGTCTTCTGTATTTTGCTATAGCAGCTGGAACAATAAAGACACAGGGGAAATGCCACCCCTTCAGCAACTCACAGTGCCAAGTGGGATTAGCTGAACCAAGAGCCAAGAACAAAAATACAGATAAATTAAAATAACAAACTTAAATAATGACAGCAGCATCAGACACTGACTGAGAGGTCGGCCGCTCACTGTTCCCAACACCACATACGCTTGACACACGTTCCCTCCTTGGATTCTCAAAATAACCCCATGAGGTGGGGCGAAAGATGATCGTAGATTCCATTTTAGAGTGAGGAAAAGGATTAGAGAGATTAGTTGTGTGGAATTTAGCTCAGTAGTTCATTAAATTTGTATAGCCCTTGAGAGTTTACAAATTATTATCATATTTTATCCTCGGGGAGGTGGGAGAGAAAGAGGTCATTCCTCCTGTCGCACAGATGGGGACAGGGAGTGCTTTTCCCAAGAAGTAGAAAAAGGCAAAGGGGTTTGCCCAGTTTATCCAAAGATACGGCCTGAGAACTTTGCAGTCTGTTACACGCCATGGGAAAAGTAAACTGCCACACACCGCATCACCATGCAAGGCCAACCGCCAGCAAGCAGGGAGCTGGCGTGGCCTGCGCTGTCCCTCCTGCGCCCACCTTCAATAGGACAGTCTCGCTGTTCAGAGCCAAGACGGGAACACCCATTTCTGAAGAGGGACAGGCACGGGCAGGGCTCCGGGAGCAGGACGGCGGGCAGGAGGAAGCTAAGGAGTGAGGGAAGATCCCACCCCCTCCCCTCAGAGACCATGAAGGCATTTGCTTTTGGCTTTTTTTTAAACTGAGATGGCAGCCACACACCTCCACAAAGAAACTATTCCTTGTTGCAGCTACTTGGCTTTGTTTCTGCAGGAGTGATTCCTCCCAAAACATATTCTTTAAGGGGCTGCCCAGGACGGGTGGGACCTACCTGCCAGCATCAGGGCTCGGATGCAGTCGGTGCGGCCCTGCATGGCGGCCTTCATCAGAGCCGTGAACCCGAACACGTTCCTCCTTTCAAGGTCAAGACCAGGGAAATAGTTCAACAAGTAGTTGGTGATGGTGGCGTGCCCTGTGGAGAGAATTGTACACGTGTGTAGGTTCGCGCTCCCACAAAAAGTGCTCAGTCCAGCGAGGCCTTCCTGGAGAGAGATGGAAACGCCGAGTCATGCCTGGGCCGGCGTCTGCCGGGTGTGTTCTCCTCCCGCCCCAGGACGGAATCTCCGGGAGCCCAGGAAGCGGAGGAAGGCGGAGGACACTGCCCCAGCCACTGCGGTGCTGTTTCAGGTCTCTCCTGTCGCCTTCGGCAGGCCCTGGGGGAGGAGCTGTCCCCTCACAGGTGAGGAGGGATGTGGGCCTCACGCAGAGGCGGGCAGGATGCGCAGCTCCCAGCAGGAGCCGCCAGAGCAAACAGACAGGAAGCTGCAAATGAGCTTCGGAACCATTTCCAACTGCTCTGAGCTTCGGGGAGGAAAAAGTCATCCTCACAGCAGTAGGATCTGCCAGTTCACGCTGGCACCCTCTGCCACCACTCGGAAGCGTGAATCTCTCTCTCTCTCTCTCTCTCACTCACACACACACACACACACACACACGCACGCACGCACGCACACGCTCCCAGGGAGTGCTGCAGCCGAGGCCCCCAGCCATAAACCTGAGCAGGTACGAATATTCACTTGAGAATACGAATTTCTCTCCTCTCTCACCTGGCATCTCCAGAAAGGATCTGACTTTCTGCTCATTCCCAGAGGGGTTCCCAAAAAGCCCGAGGAGCTCTCAGTTAGAGGTAAGGAGAACATGGTGTAAAAAGCAGTATTTCCAGGATTCACCCCCAGAAAACCAAAGTGAAGTGGGAGAGTCCTCAAATAGAACCACCGCGGCCACAGAAAGCAGCTCTTGGGTCAGTTGTCCGTGCCACCTGAGGCCAGCCAGCCCGTCCTACCACCCCCTCCCCCACGCCAGCCCCTAGAGCGGGTCCACCCTCAGCACTGCTGGCATTTGGGGCCACAGAGGGATGGTTAGCAGCGTCTCTGGTCCCCACCCACCAGGTGACAGCAGCAAGCACCCCCCAGTCATGCCCAGGTTGTGATAACCAAAAATGTGTGCAGACACTGCCGAATCGCCACTGGGGGTGCAAAATCACCCCAGCTGAAAACCACTGTCCTAGAGGCTCAGACTTCACTCTTTCCTGATCAACCATCGCCATCCCAGGCTCCTGGCCAGGACCCTCCCCTGGCTGCCACCCCATCCTGGCCCCTACAGCTGATGGCTAAGGCGCCCTCGGGGATGTGAGACATCTGACCCCGGTGGAGATGCCAGGTGCCCAGTCCCCATCCTTACATGCTATGACCCAGCTCCTGGAAACGCCTCATTCATCCCCAGCCCGTGCGTGTTCCTCGACCCCCACGCCAGGGCCCTGGACGGTTTCCATGCACTCTCTCTAACTCAGCATCACCCTTCCCCCAGAGCCTCTGCCCCGTGGAGAAGCCGGGACCTGCGGTGCAGAATGCCCATAGCCAGCTGATTTCAGGGTAGAGATTTCCAACAGGTGGCACCATGTGAGGTTTGGGACACAGGAGAGGAGGCAAGGCCATAATTCTCTTGAGGCCGTTGGGCAGCCATGATACCTGAGGTGCTTCCCTAGACTCACCTGCTTTGCCCTCAGACCCTGCAGCAGCCTCAGTGTCGTGCAAACCCAACCTGAACCCCTCCCAATGCGTGGAGTGGCTTCTGTCTCCCGCCACACTCGGAGGAACACAGCTGTCCGGGGTGGAACCCGGGGTCCTCTTTCGAGCGACACACGGCCACTCCAGGCTGCTGCCACCAACATTAAACCCTGTGGATTAGCTTTTCACCAACTTCCAGGGCAAGAACAACAAGAAACAGAAATGAGAGCACGACATCTTCTAGGAAGCATGGCTGCGGCTTACCGTGGACCTCAGCCCATCTCCTAGCTCACCACAAATACTAAAAAGTGAGCCACGGATCTTTCTGTGAGAGAAGCCCTGACCAATGCAATAGTGCTAGGATGTAACAAGCAGGACGAACAAAGGGGTGCGGCCCCCACATGCGCACGGGCTGCAGCCAGCACCCGATGCTGACTTAACTCACTACACCGCGTTGCCCTCTGCTCGCTGCCATTTACTGGGTACAGGGAGGGGACAAGGCTACTGTCAGGTACCCAAGGCTGCTGAATGGCTCTCAACTGGCGAGAGAAGGGGGACCCTTTGGTCTCAGTTTGGTCTATACTCCAGTTAAACGCTTGGCAGCACCTGTCATTAGATTTAGCCAGAGTCATAGTGAAACGAATTGCCATTTGTTTAGAGCCATTTCTTTAAAACTGTGAAATCGCATGTCCCGGTCACAATCCTCAGTAAGATGTCCCTTGCACTGATACATTCTAAACACTTTAAACAGGTGGGGAGGGGACCTGGAAATCCACAAAGCAAACTGCTCATTATACAGATCTGTTCTGCATATCATGTTGCGTTTAGAAAACCAACATGCAGCCAACTTCGACGTCTGCAGAAATCACATCCTGCTTCCTGGTGGTTTTCCAGGATGGCAGAATAATGCCTCTGATCATGAAGAGGACCTCATCCGGTGGAAATCAAGGTGGACTCAATATGACTAAATATGTATGAATGCTAACCATTCTTCTTAAACACCATGGCAAGTAACCACAGGGAGCTTCCCTTTTCTTTGGCACGTGTGTGTATATATGTGTATATTTTTCTCTATATTATATACTCACACACACACACACACACACACACACACAGAGACACAAGCCCCTCTCGCACAAGGGAACACAAGCCCACGCATCCTGAAGCCCAGCTGGAGCCCAGGCCAACTTAGACACACACACGAGGACCTGGCTCCTGGAGTCCCCAGGGAAGCCCTTTCAGAGGGTGGGCTCACCACAGAGACCCCAGGAACATCCCACCTCCCTAAGAGCAGGGCACTGATGACCCAGGGAGTACGTGGAATTGGATGAAGTCGCTCCACTGGGACACAGCGTGGTACTGAAGAGAGCTGGCTCTCAAGACACTAAGGTCAAGTCCCAGGCATGCCACTCCAAATCCAGGTGACCTTGGGAAGGTGAGTCAACGTTTCCACATCTGTAAAGTGGGAGATAATACCAACCTCACAACTGTGAAAATTATAGGAGATAATGTATGTAAGAAGTGCCGGCAGATTAGACAAACCTGGAAGAAAAATTCCAAATAATCTCCGCGGGCACTCCTCTCCGGGAGCAGAACTAACTCCCCACTCCTTAGCCTGCGGCCGTGCATAGTGACTTCCCCCCAAAGAGCCCAGCAGGGAAAGGCAGGGGAAGGAGGGAACTTCTCAGTGGAAACCTGACTAACACAACCTCACCGGGCCACCAAGGTGAGGTTGCTACCAGCAGTGATGAGTCACGTTGGTAGCACAGACCCTTGATGAGGCGTGATGAGAACGTTGGTAGCACAGACCCTTGATGAGGCGTGATGAGAACGGCCCTTTACTCTGCGGTCCCCTTCCAAAGAGCTCCTAACCGCAGTCCGATCGTGGGGAAAGCATCAAGCATGCCCGAATTGAGGGACATGCTACAATACACCAAAGCCATCCTCCTCAAAACTGTCAAGGTCGCCAAAAACAAGAAAAGTCTGAGAAACTGTTAAACCAACAGAAGACGACATAGACACGATGACTAAATGCAATGTGGGATCCTGGGATAGAAAAAGGACATTAGGGAACCTGGGGAAATCTGAATACAGAGTAGACTTTAGTTAATAATAATAACGCATCAACACACATCCATCGTGTCAAACGCATCACACTAACCTAAGATCTTAACAACAGGGTGAGAGCTATATGGGAATTCTTTGCATTTTTATTTTTTTTTTTTGAGACAGAGTCTCACTGTGTTGCCCTGGCTAGAGTGAGTGCCGTGGCGTCAGCCTAGCTCACAGCAACCTCAAACTCCTGGGCTCAAGCAATCCTACTGCCTCAGCCTCCTGAGTAGCTGGGAATACAGGCATGAGCCAGCATGCCCGGCTAATTTTTTCTATATATATTTTTAGCTGTCCAATTAATTTCTTTCTATTTTTGGTAGAGACGGGGTCTCGCTCTTGCTCAGGCTGGTCTCGAACTCCTGAGCTCAAACAATCCGCCCGCCTCGGCCTCCCAGAG
>CAUYSK010097972.1:0-41626 GCA_963575035.1 Avahi laniger | reverse complement strand
CATAAATTTTCCTTCAGAATTTATGCTGGGGAATTATTGTGTTCCTTTGGAGGTGTCATTTTTCCTTGCTTTTTTCATGTTTCTTGTGTACTTCCATTGATATCTGGGCATCTTGCACAGCTGCCATTCTTCCAATTTTATGGAGTATCTTCTGTAGGGAAAGACTTTTTCCTATATGTATTAATATATATATATATTAATAATATTGGTTTGGTAGGGTGTTTTGGCTTTGGAACTCGGTGAGCAGCATAGTGTGGTCTCTGTATGATTACTTTGGCTGTAATCAACTTCAGTGATGTCTGTAAGTTCCTTAGTGGCTTAGGCTACCGTTGTTTGTGTAGCCTGTGGTAAGGCTTTGCTGGGCATGGGAGCACCAGGTTGGCCAGTCTACAGGCCCATAGGTGACATGTGGGGGCACCAGTGGTGTCTGCGGCAGAGTGAACTGACAAGTCTCCAGACCCGCAGGTAGGGTGGATGTGTGCCAGTGGTGTCTGCAGTGGGGCAGGTGGGCCAGTCCTCAGGCTCCTGTGCTGGGCACATGGACACAAGGTAGCCACACTGCTGCAGAGTGGGGTGGAGTTGCTGTCAATGGCAGCAGCCTTGGGCAGACTGCTCTCAGGTTCTTGTTTTTTTTTTTTTTTGGTTGAATTGTAAGAGTTCTTTATATATTTTGAGTACAAGTCCTTTATCAAATATATGATTGACAAATATTTTCTCCCATCTTGTGATGTGTATTTGTCTTTTCATTTTCTTGATGGTGTCCTTTGAAAGACAAAGTTTTTAATCTTGATGAGGTCCAATTTATCTACATTTTTTGTCACTTACATTTTTGGTGTCATGTATAAGAAACCACAGGAACCTAATCTAAAGTCATTGTTTTCTTCTAAGAGCTTTATAGTTTTAGCTCTTGTATTTAGGTCTCCAATACGTGGTGAGTTAATTTTTGAATTAGTGTGAAGTAAGTGTCCAAATTTATTCTTTAAATATGGACACACAATTTTCCTAGTACCATTTCTTGAAAAGTGTATTCTTTCTGCCACTGAATTGTCTTGACACTCCTATTGAAAATCAATTGGCCATATGTGCAATGGTTTACCTTTGGAATCTCAATTCCGTTCCATTGATTTCAATGTCTATTCTTATGCCAGTACTACACTGTCTTGATTACAGTAGGTTTGTAGTAACTTTGAAATTGGAAAGAGTGAATGTTCCAACTTTGTTCTTCTCTTTCAAGATTGTTTCAACTATTCTGGATTCCTTTCAATTCCATATAAATTTTAGGATCAGCTGATCCATTTCTGCAAAAAAAACACAAAACTAGCTAGGTTTTAAAATAGAGATCGTATTGAATCTGTGGATCAATTAGGAGCCTATCGCCTTCTTATCAATATTAAGCCTTCTGATACATGAACATGGGATAATTTTCCATTTTATGTAGGTATTCTTTAATTTCTTTCAGCAATATTTTATATTTTTCATGTACAAGTCTTAAAGTTCTTTCACCAAATTTATTCCTAGGTATTTTTATTCTTTCTGATACTAGTGTAAATGGAATTATTTTCTTAATTTCTTTTTTCAGAGTTTCCATTGCTAGTGTATGGAAATATAATTAATTTTTATATGTTTCTCTTGTATCCTGCAACCTTGCTGAACTTGTCAATTACTTCTAATAGTGTTGTGTGTTTATGTATTCCTTAGGATTTTCTATGTCATGTCATCTGTGAATAGATAGTATTACCTCTTCTTTTTTAATCTGGATGCCCCTTTGTATATTTTTCTTGCCTAATTTTCCTGGCTAGAACTTGCAGTACATTTTTTTAATAGAAATGGTGAAAGCAAATATCTATGTTTTATTCTTGATCTTAGGAGGAATGCTATGGGTTTTTTGTAGATGTCCTTGATCAGTATAAGGAAGTTCCCTTCTATTCCTAGTTTGTATAATGTTTTCTCTTGAAAGATTGTTGGATTTTGTCAAATGCTATTTCTTTGCCCATTGAGATGATCACATTTTATTTTCTTTTATTCTATTAATATCATGTACATTGATTGACTTTTGGATGTTAAGGCAACCTTGAGTTCCTGGGATAAATCCTACTTGGTCGTGGTATATAATCCTTTTTATAAGTTGCTGGATTTGTTTAACTAGTTTTTTGGGTTTTGGGGGGTTTTTTTTGAGTCATTGTTTCTCTCTGTCACCGAGACTGGAGTGCAGTGGCATGAACATAGCTCACTGCAGTCTCCAACTCCTGGGCTCAAGCAATCCTCCTGTCTCAGCCTCTTAAGTAGCTGGGACTGTATGTAGGTGCATGCCACTACACCTGGCTAATTTTTCTTCGTCTTCTTTTTTTTTTTTTTTTTAGAGAGAGAGAGGATCTAGCTATGTTGCCCAGGCTGGTCTCGAACTCCTGGCCTCAAGTGATCCTCCTTCCTCGGCCTACTGAGTCGCTGAGATTAGAGGTATGAGCCACCACACCTGGCAATTTATTAGTATTTTGTTGAGCATTATGTAGTCTATACTTATTGGTCTGTAGTTTTCTTTTCTTGTGATATTTTTGGTATTCATAATAAGGTAATATTGGCCTCATAGAATGAGTGGGGAAGTGTTCCCTACTTATATTTTTTGGAAGATATTGTGAAGAATTGGTGTTAATTTTTCTTTAAATGTTACGTAGAATTCACCTAGAATTCACCAGTGAAGTCATCTGAGCCTGGACTTGTCTTCGTGGGATTTTTTTTTTTTTTTTGATTACTGATTCAATCTCTTTACTTGTTATAACCTATAAAAATTTTCTATTTCTTCTGACATAGGTTTCAATAGTTTTTGTCTTTTTATATATTGTGTATTTTATCTGGGTTATCTAATTTACTGGCATACAATTGTTCATAGTATTCCCTTATAATCCTTTTTATTTCTGTAAGGATAGTAGTCATGTCTCTGCTTTCGTTTCTCATCTTAGTAATTTGAGTCCTCTAGTTTTTCTTGGTTAGCCTAGCTAATTCTGTTGACATTTTTAAAGAACTAACTCTTGGTTTTGTTGATTCTCTGTGTTGCTTTTCCATTCTTTATTTGACTAATTTCTGCTCTAATCTTTATCATTTCCCTTCTTTTCCTTGCTTTGGGTTTGGTTTGTACTTCTTTCTTTAGTTTTTGATGGTGTAAGGTTAGGTTAATATTTGAAATCTTTGTTCTTTTGTAATACAGGCATTTACAGCTAGAAATATTCCTTGCAGTATTGCTTTAACTGCATCCATAGGTTATTGTATGTTGTGTTTCTGTTTTCATTTATCTCAAAGTGTGTTCTAATTTTCCTTGTGATTTATTCTTTGACCCATTGGTTATTTAGGAGTGTGTTATTTAATTTCCATACATTTGTGAACTTCCCAAATTTTCTTTTTTAATTCACTTTTAATTTATCTCCATTTTGAGTAGAGAACATGTTTTATATGATTTCAATCCTTTTTTTTAGAGGAGGAGATAGGGTCTTGCTCTGTCACCTGGGCTAGAGTGCTGTGGCATCAGCCTAGCTCACAGCAACCTCAAACTCCTGGGCTCAGGTGATCCTCCTGCCTCAGCCTTGTGAGTAGCTGGTACTACAGGTGTGTGCCACCATGCCCAACTAATATTTTCTATTTTTAGTATTTTAGTCTCACTCTTGCTCAGGGCTCAGGTTGGTCTCAAACTCCAGAGCTCAAGAGATCCTCCCTCTTTGGCCTCCTGGAGTGCTAAGATTACAGGAATGAGCCACCGCGTCTGGCCTAATTTCAATCTTTTTAAATTTACTGAGGTTTGTTTCATGATCTAACATATGCTCCATCCTTTAGAATGTTCCATGTGCACTTGAGAATAGTGGGTTGAGAAGAAATTTTGTTGGGTGAAGTGTTCTTTAGATGTCTGTTAGGTCAGTTGATAATGTTGTCCAAATCTTCTATATCTTGTTGATCATCTGCCTTATTGTTCTATCAATTATCAAAAGTGGGATATTGAAGTCTTCAACAATTATTATTGAATTATTTATTTCCTCCCTTAATTCTATCAGTGTTTGCTTTATGTAATTTGGGGATCTTTTGTTAGGTGCATACAGATTTATACTTTTTATGTCTTCCTGATGGATTGACCCTTTCATCATTATAAAGGGTCATTCTTTTAATCCAATAACAATTTTTGTCTTAAAGTCTATTTCATCAATATTAGTATAACCACTCCAGATTTCTTGGTTACTGTTAGCATGATATATCTTTTTCAATGCTTTTATGCTCAACCAATTTGTTCCCTTAAATCTAATGTATGTTTCTTGTAGACAATGTATAGATGACTGTGTTGTTTTTATACATTCTGCCAATCCCTGTCTTTTTATTGGAGCATTTAACTAATTGATATTTAATGCTATTACTAGTATGGGCAGAATTATACCTGCCATTTTTCTATTTGTTCCCTATATGTCTTATCTCTTTTTTGATACTCTATTCCTCTACTACTGCCTACTTCTGCTATATTTTATAGTGTATATTTCTGTATACACTTTATAGTGTACCATTTTAATTCTCTTATTTCTTTTACTATGTATTTTTTTTAGTTATTTTCTTAGTAGTCACCCTGTAGATTGCAATTAAAATCTTAATTTAAAGCAGTCTACTTTGGACTAATACTAAATATCAATAGTCTACAAAAACCTTGCTCCCGTATAGCTCCATTCCCTCTTACTTCCTTTGTGCTGTTATTGTCATACAAATTTTGTCGTTAAGCATTATAAGCTTACCAACACAGGTTTGTTATTCTTGCTTTCTTCCATTGTCTTTTAAGTCAGATAGAAGAAGAAAAGCATTATAAACAAAAATACACTTATACTGTCTTTTACATACATATGTAGTTATCTTTACCAAATTCCGTTTCTTTCTCTGAATTTAAGTTACCATATAGAGTCCTTTATTTCAGCCCAAAGAACCCCCTTAGTATTTCTTGCAGTGCAAGTCTGCAAGCAATGAAATCTTAGTTTGTTTATTTAAAAAAAAATCTCAAAATGCCTTAATTTCTTCTTCATTTTTGAGGTATATTTTTGCTGGACATAGAAATTTTAGCTGATACTCGTTTTCTTTAGCACTTTGAATATGTCGTCCCACTGCCTTGGGGCCTCCATGATTTTTTATGAGAAATTAGATATTAATCTTATTGCTGATCACTTGTATATGATGAGTTATTTTTCTCTTACTGCTTTCAAGCTTCTCTTTTTGTCTGTGATCTTTATCAATTGAATATGATCTAGGTGTGAATCTCATTGCATTTATCATACTTGGAGTTTGTTGAGCTTCTTGATGTGTAGATTCATGTTTTTCATCAAATCGGGGATTTGGGGCCATTTTTTTTCTCCAGGTATTCTTTCTGCCCCTTTATATTTATTTTCTACTGAAACTCCCATTATGCATGTGTTGGTACACTTGATGTTGTTCCACATGTCTCCGAAGCTCTGTTCATTCTTCATTCTTTTTTCTTTTTATGCTTCAGACTAGAAAATCTCAGTTCAAATTCAGATTTGATGATTCTTTCTTCTTTTAGCTCAGATATGCTATTGAGCCCCTAGTGAATTTTGTATGTCATTTACTATACTTTTCAACTCCAGAATTTCAATTTGGGGTGTGTGTGTATGCGTGTGTGTGTGTGTGTGTGTGTGTGTGTGTGTGTGTGAGAGAGAGAAAATATATATAACATAAAATTTATCATTTTAACCATTTTTAAGTGTACAGTTGTCCCTTAGTATTCACAGATGATTGGTTCCAGGACCCCCCATGGATACCAAAATTCATGGATGCGCAATTCCCTTATATAAAATGGCATAATATTTGCATGTAACCTACACATATCCTCCCATATATTTTAAAGAATCTCTACATTACTTATAATACCTAATACAAGGTAAATGCTATATAAATAGTTGTTATACCATATTTTTTTGTACTTGTCTTATATTTTTTATTGTTGTTTTATTACTTTTTCTTCAAATATTTTCAATGCACTGTTGGCTGAATCGGCAGATGCAAACCCTGAGGATATGGGGGGCCAACTGTACCCATCAGTGGAATAAAGTATAATTCACATTATTGTACAACCATCACCGTTATCCATCTCCAGAATTTTTTCATCTTCTTGAACTGAAACTCTTGTATCCTTTAAACAATAACTCTCAGTTCCTCCCTCCCTTTAGCCCCCGGCAACCACCATTCTACTTGTTGTCTCTCTGAATTTGACCATTCTAGGTATTCTAGCTAGGTACAAATGAAATCATACAATATTTGTTCTTTTATGTCTGGCTTATTTTTCACTTACCATAATGTCTTCAAGGTTCATTTATCTATATAGCATGTGCCAGAACTTCCTTCCTTTTTAAGGTTGTATAATAGTCCATTGTAAGTATATACCACATTTTGTTTATCCATTCGTCCGCTGATGGACATTTGGGTTGTTTCTACCTTTTGGCTATTGTGAATAATGCTTCTATGAACATGGGTGTACAAATTTCTGTTCAAGTACTTGCCTTAAACTATTTTGAGGTATATACTCAAAAGTGAAATAGCTCGATCATATGGTAATTCTATGTTTAATTTTTTGTCATACTATTTTCCACAGCAGCTACACCATTTTACATTCCCACCAGCAGTGCACAAAGGTTCAAGTTTCTCCTTATTCTGGTCAACACTTGTTGTTTTCTGTTTTTGTTCTTGTTTTTATAATAGCCATCCTAATGGATGTGAGGTAGTATCTCATTGTGGTTTTGATTTGCATGTCTTCAATGATTAATGATGTTGAGCATCTTTTCATATGCCTATTAGCCTCTTGTATATCTTCTTTGGAGAAATGTCTGTTCAAGTCCTTTGCTCATTTTTGAATTGGGTTGTTTGTTTTTTTTATTGTTGAGTTTTAGGAGTTCTTTATATATTCTGGATAATAAGCCCTTATCAGAAATGCAATTTGCAAATATTTTCTCCTATTCCATACATTTGCAAAATACTATCTGCCATTCCTTTTTGCTGTGTTGATAGTGTCCTTTGATGCAAAAAAGTTTCTAATTTTGATAAAGTCCAATTTGTCAATTTTTTCCTTTTGCTGCCTGTGCTTTGATATCATATTCAAGAAATCATTGCAAATCCAATGCATTAAAGATTCTCACCCCCATGTTTTCTTATACAAGTTTTATAGTTTTAAATCTTATATTTAGGTTTTGATCCATTTGGGGTTAATTTTTGTATACAATGTTAAGTAATGGTCAAACTTAATTCTTTTGTATGTAGATATCCAGTTTTCACAGAACCCATTTGTTGAAAGTATGGTTCTTTCCCCCATTGAATGGTTTTAGCATCCTCGTCAAAAATCACTTGACCATATATGTCAGGATTTATGAGGATTTACTTCTGGGCTCTATTCTATTCCATTGGTCTGTATGTCTGTCCTTATGTCAGTCAATGCTCCATTGTTTTGATTACTGAATACTTGCCATAGGTTTTGAGATCAGTAAGTGTGAATCCTCCAACTTTGTTCTTCTTTTTCAAGAGTGTTTTGGCAGTTCAGGGTCCCTTGAGATTCCATATGAATGTTAGGATGAGTTTTTCTATTTCTGAAAAAAACCTATTGGGATTTTGACAGAGATTGCATTGAATCTGTAGATCCTTTTGGGTAATATTGTCATCTTAACAATATTAAGTCCAATCCATGAACACAGAATGTCCTTCCATTTTATGTGTCTTATTTAATTTTCTTCAGCAACATTTTATAGTTTTCAGCATACAAATCTTTTGCCTCCTTAATTAAGTTTATTACTCAGTATTTTATTCTTACTGATGCTGTTGTAAATGGAATTGTTCTGTTAATTTTCTTTTCAGATTGCCATTGTTAATATATAGACACACAACTTATTTTTGTGCGTTGATTTTGTGTTCTGCAACTTTGGTGAATTTATTAATTCTAAAAGCTTTTTGTGGAATCTTTAGGGTTTCTGTATATAAGACCATGTTGCCAGGCGCGGTGGCTCATGCCTGTAATCCTAGCACTCTGGGAGGCTGAGTTGGGCGGATCATTTGAGCTAAGGAGTTTGAGACCAGCCTGAGCAAGAGTGAGACCCCATCTCTACTAAAAAAAATAGAAAGAAATTAGCCAGACAACTAAAAATATATAGAAAAATTTAGCCAGGCATGGTGGCACATGCCTGTAGTCCCAGCTACTTGGGAGGCTGAGGCAGAAGGATTGCTTGAGCCTAGGAGTTCGAGGTTGCTGTGAGCTATGAGGAAGCCACGGCACTCTAGCCTGGGCAACAGAATTAGACTCTGTCTCAAAAAAAAAAAAAAGACCATGTTATCTGTGAACAAAGATCATTTTACTTCTTCCTTTCCAATTTGGATGCCTTTTAATCATTTAGCTGTGGTTTCTTTCAGTTTTTAAAAATTTATTAATATACTAATTTGTATCCTGCATTGTTTCTATAATTATTTATTGGTTCCAGGAATGTTTTTGTTGATTCTTTAGGATTTTCAATATAGACAATCATGTCATCTGTGAACAAAGACACTTTATTTTTTTCCTTCCCAAACTGTCTACCTTTTATTTCCTTTTTTGTCTCATTGTATTAGTGAGACCTGCCAGTATGGTGCTGAATAGAAGTGGTGAGAGCAGACATCATTGCCTTGTTCCTCATCTCAGCAGGAAACCACCTAGTTTCTCACCATTAGTTATGATATTAGCTGTAAGTCTTTTGTTGATGTTCTTTATCAAGAGAGGTTTTTTTTTATCACTAATGGGTGTTGAATTTTGTTAAATAATGTTTATGCATCTATTGATGGGATCATGTCATTTTTCTTCTTTAGCTTGTTAATGTGATGGATTATGTAAATTAATTTTCAATGAATATATTTATAATAGATGAGTTAAAGTCTTTGTCTAGTAAGTCCAACCTTTTGTGCCTCTTCAGGGACACTTTGTATTGATCACTTTTTTCCCTGAATATGGGCTATATTTTGTTTCTCTGCATGTCTCATAATTGTTTGTTGAAAACTGGACATTTTGAATAATATATGTGGCAACTCTGGAGGTCAGTTTCTTCCCCCTTCAAGGGTTTGTTTCTGTTACTGCTTGATTTAGTTGTTGTCATTTGTTTGTTTAGTGACTTTACAACTATTTCTATAAAGTGTATTTCCTGTCATATTTGGCTACCAAATTGTGCTTAGTTAGCTTAGTGGTCAGTTAATGATTAGACAGATTTCCTTAAATGCCTTGAACCAATAATCACCCACCCTTTGATGAGGCACTGTGTGTGTGTGTGTGTGTGTGTGTGTGTGTGTGTGTGTTGGGGCACACCTTCAATGATCCAGCAGTTTACAACTCTGCTCTAGCCTTCACTTTCTGCTTCTACCAAGCCTCAATGCCAGCCAGAGGTGAAACCCCAGGGCCTTCTCAGGTGTATCTGGAATATGTACACACCTCTGCACATGTGAGTGACCTTCTGGAACCCCAGGAGTTTGTCAGAGCATGGCAAAGCCCCCTCCAAACATCTCATTCGTTGTATATTCCTTTTAAGTTTTTTGACTGGATAGCCTCTTGTTTGCCCCAACTGGTACTGGTATTGCTACTGTAATAGCAATTGCTGCTGATTATTTCCAACACATTTTCTGGAGATAGGATTTTTCCCACTGAGTAAACTCTGAGCCAGGTCAAATAAAAGCAAGCACTGTGAGTGATGCTTTGCCAGGGAGCTGCTAGACAGCTCAGTAACAATTCTCTGGGAATTGGGCTTTTTGAGGATCTCCAGACCTGGTCTTCCCCCTCTGGTTGCTGTTAGGCTGTTGGTTTCCAAGGCTACCATGGAGCTGGGAAGAAAGAAATAGGGAATAGGGCAAGTCCAAACCCCACGAAGCTCGCTATTCTTACCAAGAGTCAGAATGGTTTTTTGAATAAAACTCCTTGGATTGTTGCAAGCTTTGGTTAATTTCCAGAGTTCTGGAAAAGTTGATTTTGACCATTCGTGCCAGAGTTCTCATTGCTTTTAAGGAGGAGCAGATTTTTAGAGATTTTTACTCCAGTTTCAGACATCCTGCTCTGAGCTTCTCTTGTAGGGATGGACAGACATCTGTGAATAAAGCAGCGGAAAAATTCCAAACAGAAGTAACAGCATGTGTAAAAGGATGGAGACATGAAACATCATGGCTTATTTGGGACCGGCAAATGGCCCTGAGTGACTAGACCATAGGTAAGGCAATGAGGAGGATATTAGTCAGGATTTTTTTCTGTTGCAAGTAACTAAAACTCAACTGAAGCAGTCTTCAGGTATCTTTTTAAAAAGATATTAATCAGCTCATGAAATTTATATGGCCATGACTAGATATAGCTTTAGGTACAGCTGGATCTAGTCCTCAAATGATCATTAGGACTCAGCCTTGCTCTCCTCCTCTCGGCTCTGCTCTTTCATGTATTGGTGTCATTCTTAGACAGGTTCTTCCTTTATGGGTGCAAGATAGTGGCCCCAAGCTTGCATCCTCAAAGCTTCAAATTCGATGGTAAGAGAAATTCTTTCTCCCCAACAATTCTGTCAAAAGTCCCAAAACTAAGTTTCACTGTACTTACCTCTAAATTAATCACCATGGTCAGGGAAAATGGAGCAAACTGATTGACCAGTTCTGAATGACATGCTCTTCCCCCTAACCAGGAGTGAAGTCAGCTCCTAACTGAACCACAGAGACTGAGCATGGGAGAGGGGTAGTTCATTAAGGAATATGTAGATTATCTTACCAGAAGATGGATGATAACTGTGAACCAAGCAGAAAAAATAAAGACATCCTCCAGAAGGAGTGGTAGAAGCTGAGACTAAGATGTATCAGCTCTAGAGAGATCCTGGCATCTCAGGATCACACTCCTGACAAACCATTCAGCATACTGGTTGAGGATCTGCTCTGCAGCCAGCTCTGTGCTGGGTGCTGTGATACCAACCCTCAGGGAGGCTCCAGTCTAGTTTTAGACATTATCAACCTACGATTTCCTTGATGAAACTTCCCTGAGAGGTCATTTATTCCACCTTTAATTGCCCAGGCTAGGAAATTGATGCCCTAAGAGGGGTAGGAATCTTACCACTGGCACACGGCAAATCAGAGGCAGAGCTGGGACAAGAACCAGGTTAGTCTCTTTGTGCTACATACATGGACCATATCCATTCTTCAAGTTATCTTTCCAGCCCACTTCTGGGGAGCCTTCCCAGAGTACCCTTATGCCTGCTGGTATCCCCAAAAGAATGGCTAACTTTCCCCTGTTGCCTCACCCTCTGTCCAGCCCCAGCATGTCTGCTTCCTCTCCCTGTGCTGTTGGGTCATCTGTTCCACCTTCTCTTGCTACCCACTAAGGAGCTTTTGCGAGTAGCTACTTTTCTATGGGACACTCTGTGGGCATCTCACAGAGAGAGGCAGCATTCAGATACAGGTAGTGTGAACCAAGGGGTGTCGATAACACTCCACTTGGGAGCATGGAGATCCCTCTGCTCTCCAGCCCCAAGGGGCTATGACTCTTCCCGCTCCTGCGCTAACCAAGGAGGGGAGAGACGGGCATAACGGGTCACAGAAATATCCTGGGAGTCACCTGAGTAACCTGACTCTGTCTGCCTCAGAACCTAGATCTCTCTGGGCCCACACATCTGTGAGGTCATCTGCACGTGCTCTGGGCAGGGCTAGGGCACTCTGGCCCTTTCCTGTCCCTCTCCCCTGACCCACAGAATCATGACAAGTTCCCCTTTTCTGAAAGCTACTCCGTTGCCATCCTGCTGGTTCTTCTCTCTGGGGCCCACTGCAGCCTTGCTGTGCCCACCATCACCTCTTGCCTCCTGGACTGCTACAGTTGCCTCTTGACTGGTCTCCCTGCTTCTGTTTTTTATTTGTTTTTGAGACAAGGTATCTCTCTGTTGTCCAGGCTGGAGTGCAGTGGTGTTATCATAGCTCACAGCAACCTCAAACTCCTGAGCTCAAGGGATCCTCCTGCCTCAACCTCCCAAGTAGCTCGGACTACAGGTGTGTACCACCATGCTTGGCTAATTTTTCTATTTTTTGTAGAGATGGGGTCTCACTATGTTGCCCAGCCTGGTCTTGGACTCCTGAGCTCAAATGATCCTCCTGCCTCAGCCTTCCAAAGTGCTGGGATTATAGGCGTGAGCCACCATAGCTGGTTGGTCTCCCTGCTTATACTCAGGCTCCTCCTCCCGTTATCATCTATTCTTCAAACAGAAGCCAAGAGGATCTTGTTAAAACAGCAGTCAGGCCATGTGGCTCCTCTGCCCCAGACCCTCCCACTAGCTCCCCACTTCACTCAGAATAAAATCGGAAGTCCTTATCACAGCCTACGAGACCCCTCACTAACTGGGTCCTGCTTCATCTCTGACTTCATCTCTTCCTACTCTCACCTTCCCTCCCTCTTCTCCAGCACCGTGACCTCCTAGACAGCCAGTCAGGCTCTTGCTTCAGGACTTCTGATATCTGAACCGTCTGTTCACTGTGTCCAGAATATTCATCCCCAAATATCTGTGTGGTGTGCTCCCGTACCCATTACAGGTCTTTAATCAAATGTTACCTCCTCTCTGACTATTCCTTTAAAACTCTTAATCCCTCTCTTCCCCAACATTCCCTATCCGTCTCCCCTACTTTTTCTTCTTGGACCCTCTAACATGCTATATCTTTTGCTTATCGATTGTATTTATTGATTTCATTGAGCTCTATGAAGCAGCAGTTTTTGTCTGTTTTTCCAAAGGCTTCATTGCCAGCACTTAGAACATTGCCTGGCACACAGTCGGTGCTGCATACATATTTGTTGAATGAATAGTCCTGAATAATCAGAATTTTGGATGGTTTTGTGCCGTGCAAAATCAGGGCCAGGAAGTTACTTAGCCCACTTCACCTGACTGCCCATTCTCATTCGATATGTGGGAAGATTGAGGCTCAGAGAGGGAACAGGAGTTGCCCACAGTTACAGAGAGAGTTAGTTTAGTCAGAAACCAGCAGTTTAACCCATACAACCAGGGAACCTTCCTTGGCTGTTTTCTTGGAACCTATGCTATCCTACAAGGAGCCCCTTCTCTGCACAAGGAGAGGGGAGGGGTCATCGGGTGGGGATTAGGGTGGTGATGAGTGGCATGCGTCAATGCCTCCTTTGTCCCGGGCATCACACCAATCCATATAAGATGGCGCAGATCCAGGTCTGTTGACCAATAGAGTCGTTTCTCTGACGTTCTGGACTCTGCTGGCTCTCTGTGGACTCCAGTTGGAGATCACATCTCAGTCAGGGCCTCAGGGTCATGAACATTCTCCAGGAGAGGCAGGTCTGGAACAGGCCACTGCAGGCCCAGGGGCTGCAGGAGTGTCACACACTGCTGTACTGCCTGGCCCAGGACCTCCTTTTTCTCTGTCCCAGGCCTGGAAAGCTGGGCTTATTTTCAGGGTTGGACTGACATTTCCCCACGGAGTATGGCAAGTCCACGGTCCAGCCAAATGGAGGCCCCTCCCGCTCCTTGGAGGAGAGGAGAAAGGGGGAGGGGGAGTGGAGCAGCCTTCCAGAAGGGATAGCTTTGCCGAGTTTCAGCCTAATATCCTGGAGCTATTCCTAGGTAGATTGTGGTCAGTGGAATTATGCTTTTATCAGGCTGCTGGGAGTTTCAATAAAATCTTTATGGTCGGGAAAGTTCTCTTTATGGAAATCAGATTATTGAAGTGCCTGCTGGGGGGCGGGCCTCGCCAGCCTGCTTTCTCCGCACTGCCTCCCTCCTCCCCTGCAGGACAGCTCTCCCACTCGGCTCCTTCCCTCCCCTCCCATAGGCCCCCAGCTCCCAGGAAAATTTGCACTTGGCATGCGGGAACATGGAGAGGGCCTTGGCAGGTAGAGGGGCGCTGAGGGGGCTCACCTGGGGCACTGGTGGCACTGCAAAGTTCATGTTGCAAAGCAGCTCTCACCCAGTCCCCCTCCGCCATCTCCATTGAGGATCCTTGGTTTTGCCATTTCTGGGTCAACTTTTCTCTGCTCCTGGCTCACCATGTTGGCAGTCCCGGGATTCTTGTCCTTAGCACGCAGCTGAGCCCTCCTCCCACACCCTGCCCTGCCCATCTGTCTACGGAACCTTCCTGCCTGCATCTCAGGGGGCTAGGGGTTTGGGGCCTGACCCCAAGGCAGTGTTGCTACGGTTCTATGGGGACTTGCTCGGGAGTGTCCTGCCCTCTGGCTCTTTCTTGGGAGTGGAGGAGCAACCATGGCTAAGGCCCCGCACGCTCTACTCTATAAACCATAAAGCGCCTGCTCCAGGAGGGCTTGCCCTAGGAGGTTTTCTTTGTGGCTTTCTGGGAGGTTTTAATTTAGCAAAAGGAAAGTGGTTTGGACCAAATGGTCTCTTTCAGGACTAGAGTCTTTTAAAAGCCCCCGGAAATTTGGTGCTTTTGCCTACCCACGTTCTCCCACTGCCTACCTCCCAACACCCTCCCCCACTATCTTCTTCCATCAGGTGATGAGTTCAAAAGACATCAAGTCCTCTGAGCAATGGTCGAAGGAACTGAAGGGGAGAAGACTGAGGAGGCCTGAGGTTTGGTCTTCAGCCCTTTGAAAAGCTGTCACAAGGCAAAGGAAGCGGATGTGCTCTGCACGGTCCTGGGAGTAGAGCTAAACAGGGCCCCTGCTGGTATTTTCGCTGTTATCACATGGAGTTATCCTAACAGCCATTTGAGGTAAAGAGTATTGTCCCCATTTTACAGATGAGGAAACCGAGGCCCAGAGCCACACAGCTAGGAAATGACGAAACTGCCTTTCAAAGCCAGGTCACCTGACATCAAATCTAGCATTCTCCATATCCTGCTGCTCTGACCACTGGGCAAAGGCAACCAGTAGGCAGCAGTGGGTTCAGCATAGGTGACCCTTTTAAGCCATCCCCAGAGCAGCCCCTCCCCCACCCCCACACAGTAGAGGGTGAGCTGTGCAAACCGGCTGGCTAGTCCCAGCAGCTGTTTAGGGCCTGCTCCCTGTTTAACCCCATCTCTCCTCCATCCGCGACCTTGCTCTAGACCTCTGGCCTTTCGTGGGGGTGATGCTCATTCTCCCAAAGGGACTTGCCCCTAGACTTTCCTCACTCCCGGCTGGCTTCGGACCTCTCAGAACTGAACCCAGCCCAGCCCCCACCCTGCCCACCCCCACCCTCCTGATTCCGACAATAAGGAAGAACTTCCTGGCACTCAGAACTGTCCAAGGATGGCTAGGCAGGGCTGGCTGCTCGGGCCCAGGCGTTGGGTGGGGGTCTGTTCGAGCTGGGAATCCTTCCAGCGGTTTCTGTTGACTTATGTATTCATTTTCCTACATGCGCCTTTCTACTATTGTTCACAGGTTTTGCAGTCACTCTCTTGTCTCCCATTCTGGCTCTCTCCCTCAGTCTCTGTCTTCTCTCCCCTTCTGCATCCTTGCCTTCATCTGCCTTTCTCCTCCTTCTCTTTATTTTTCTCTTTGATTCTCTCTTATCTTTCTCTGTGTATTTTCCCTTCCCCCAATTTCTGGCTCCTTCTTGCCCCCTCTGTTTCTGTTTCTGCCTCTGTCTTCCTTCCTTCCACCCCAGTCTCTTTCTCTCTTTTGTCTTTTTCTCGGTGTCCCCCGCCCCCACTCTTTGTCTCGCTAGTTCAGTCCTCCATCTGGTTCACTTTTACTCTGGGTCCCACTGTACTCCTCGTCTCTCTGCTATTCCCCACCTCTCCCTCTCTCTGCCTCTGCCTACTCGGCAGGGCCCACCGTCCTCAGCTCTCTACAAAGGACCACCTGTGTCTTTTGTGTCTCTGCAGTGTCAGACTGCAACCTCTGTGGCAGCTGATCCCGGGAGGCTGGGTTTGAACAAGATCATCTTGAACCCTGAGAAGCTGGAGGGAACCCTGGGTCCTGCAGCTTCTCTCCCCAAAAGAGGAAATGACATCCTCAGCCTCCTTCAGGCCCCAGCTGGGGCTCCTGGTCTGCTCAGACCTGGGGCCTCGGGAATGAGCAGGGCCCCAGTGACACTTAGGAAACCTGACTTTTTGACTTCAACTTCACCACAGCCACCCTTTGTCCAGATCTGGAGGTCACACCCTTCCTCTGGCACCCACCTCAGGTCTGGCCCCACCCTTGTTCCAGAAGAGCTGGATGTTTGCTCTTAAAGGGGCAGGAAGAAGCTAAGTATCGCTGGAGACCAGAACGTGGAATGGAACTTGGCCGAGCTGGCCCAGAACAAGAGCACAGCACGGGAAGAGGGGAGGGCCCGTGATAGGGGTGGGACGAGACTGGAGAAGGCGGCCGGGGTAGGCGAGGCAGGGGTTTGGACTTCATCTCGAGTCCACCAGGGAGATATTGAAGGTTGCTGAGCAGGAGAAGGGAGATGGCCCCATCTGTAATTTATGAGAGCACTCTGTTGGCTGGGCGGATTCTGGATTGTAGGGGGGCCAGAGGGGCAGCAAGGAGACGGGTGGAAAGGCTTTGATGCTGTTCAGGTGAGAGATGACAGAGGCTTGGCCAGGGTGGTGGCAGTGGAGATGGAGAGAAAGGGCATATTCAGGATGTGGGAAGGGGGGCTTGGTGGTTGATTAGCTGTAGGCATGGCATAGAGGGAGGGGACAAGGCGGATTCTGGCTTACACAGTTGGTGGCCTGTGGTACCTGCTATTAGCATGGAAAACACATAGGAACAGTTTGGAGATGAGATGAGTTCTGCAGGGCCATGTGTCATCCGGATGGAGACAGCAGTCAGACAGTGGCAGGTCCTGGAGCTCAGAGGGCGGGTCTGGAGTGGAACTAGAGATGGTCATGGAAGCCATGGGAAGGGGTCGCTGGGCCCAGAGCAGGACCATGGCATGAGAAGACAACAGGGCTCAGGTCAGGGCCGGCGGGGGTGGGGGCTGTTTTCAGGAATGAGCGTAGCAAAGAAAGTCTGCTAAGAAGACAGCAGGGTGGCTCGGAGAGGCGGGAGGGGTGCCTAGGAGTAGAGAAGAGGGTATTGCTAAAAGAAGGAGCTCATTGTATGAAATGCTGCGACGTCAAATATCATGAGAGAGGGAAAGTGTCCAGCAGATTTGGTGGGGAGCAGGTCCTTGGGGACTTCCATAAGAGCATTTGTCAGCAGTGATGGGCATGGGAGCTGGACTGCAGTGGTGGGAAGGGTGGGGACAGCCCAGAGCGACTGCCCCAATCCTGCTACAGTGCGCTCCCTTTAGTCACGCTCCTCCGCTCCAGCGTGAAGAGCAGCCGTGGGCCGCCCTTGCTTTCTGCTTCACCGGGCTGCTTCTCCCTCCCCGCCCCGCTCCCGACACACACGCACATGCATGCACACGCACACACGCACACACACACACATGCATGCACACGCACAAACACACGCACACACAAGACACACGCACACACACACACATGCATGCACACGCACAAACACGCACACACAAGACACACGCACACACACGCACGCACGCAAGACAGGCACACACGCACACACACGCACACACGACAGACACACGCACACGCACACACACGACAGACACACGCTTCCTCACTTCTTTTCACTTCAGCAGGCTGAATTCTAGGCTCCCCCACCCTTCCCTACTTCAGACTCAGAAATAAATTGTTCACTGCCCCAGTGGTGAAACCTTATCTGGTCTGGTAAAACACGTGTGTCTGGAGCAGCTGAGCTCCACGTTTCAGCCAAGGGGGTGAGCTAGCCGCTGGCTCGCGCAGCCCGAGGACCCTGAGCGAGACTGGGATGGGTGTGAGGAGCAGGGAAGGGGAGGGGAGTGAGGAAAGGACGTGAGGAAGAGGGAAGGGGGCGAGGGAGCTGTGAATGCAGAGAGGCTGGGAGTGCTGGAACTGGAGCTGCTTTCTGGAGTGAAGACTTACTTTTAAATCTTGCCTTCACCGCTTCCTACCTCTGTAACTTTCCTCTCTGAGCCTCAGTTTGCTCCTCTGTAAAATGGATTTAATCATAATTAACCTACCTTGTTGGTAGTTTTCATCGGGCAGAATATCTTCTTATTACTATCCTCATCATTCTCATTATTATTTTCAGGACAGAGCTGGTGTTGGGGAAAAGCCAGGCAGCTGCCCTGGGACCTTGCCCTGGCTAGAGAAGCAACCAGTCTGGTCCCCAGGGCCCCAGAGCCCTGCACTCTCCACTTGGCTTTCCAGGGAGTGCTCAGAGAGTGTGAGGCTGGTAGTGGCACACAGCAAAAATGTCCTGAATAAGCGTCAATGAATGGCCATCTGGCCCCAGGCTTAGCAGTTCCTGCAACCCTTTAGCTGTGGCTCAGAGACAGTCTACAGAAGGGAAAGCAGGCCAGCCTTGGGGCTAGGACTTCAGCCACTAGGGTCCACCTGCTTTAGCTGCCCACGTCCATTGTAAGGCCTGACTCTGATGAGCCATGACCACAGCTTTGCACAGACACCTTCAGCCAGCTGCTCACCACATGCTGCCTGGGTTGGGGGTAGGGGGAGCTTCTGATGCCCAGGAGGGCAGGGAGCCAGGAGTTGCTCACCGGGCCTGATCCCCATCCCCAGGAGCCCAAGTTAGAGGCCAGTCCTGCTGTCAGGCCTGGCGCTGGCTGGCCCCAGCTTCCCTGCTCCTGGATCTGCAGAGCCTGGAGGAAACACCAAGCCATGTCTGCCCCCGCACCTACCCCGACTCCTGCCCTAACCTCTGGCCTCAGGCCCTGTCAGGAGGTTTCAGCAGAGGATCTACTGCTAAGGGGATCATGGCTGATGGAAAAGAATCCATCACGGCCCTGGGGTGTCAGGAAGTGGAGAAATGAGACACACTCTTCAGGTTGGAGGGGTGGATGCCACCTCCTCCTGATTGGCAGGGCAGGAAATTGCGGCCGGGACCATGCAGAAGCCAAGCCAAAGGGTGCTGGGGCTCCTCCGGGGCTGGGGGCCAGGCGGCAGCAGTGGCAGACCGTCTGGATGCAATCAAGCCTGCTATGACCTCATGGCGAGAAGGGGGAGCCCCCAGAACTGGGAGCTTTGGGCCTGGCGCTCACTGGTGGGGGAGGGAGAGGAGCTGTGTGGGGATGAGATGTGAAGTGAGTGAGGAGTACGAAGATGGAGGAGTGAGGAGAGAAGGGAAGAGCGAGCCACCATCTTTAACCGACTTGGACTCAAAGCTTCGGGAGAGCGGGTCTGGGGAGCAGGAGCTGGGGGAGAGCTCCCACCTGCCAAATCCACGGGCTGCAAGTGCAGCGCTCGCCTGGAAAGGCAGGGGCAGCAGCACACAGCAAGGCAGGCGTTGGAGGGTTCTGGTCCCTGCATGTAGGAGAGAGGTTGGTGGGCAAGGTGGCTGGCGAGGACTTCCCAGTGTGGGAAGACGGGGTCCTCATGGCTCACCCCTTGGACAGGTCTGCAGCGCACGGCAGCACAGGTGAGTCTACAGTGCAGGATGGGAGAGCTGGCAGGGGGCTGCAGGCTGGCTCCCCCAAGTTGCCAGTGGAGGAGCCGGAGCTTTGTGGCCTGGAGCAGGGAGGACAGGGAATGGGCTCGCTGCTCTCAGAGCCATGAAGGGCTGTCATGAGCAGAGGGAGCAGATGGTGTCTGTGGAATCCCAGAGCCCAGAGACTTCTGTGCAAAAGCCACAAAAAGACAGAGTTCTTCAGCTTCACGCAAGAAAGAACTTTCTCAAGAGCTGTCCAAGCATGAAACTGGGGAGGAGGGAGTTAGTGAACACCCCATCCCTGGTGGCGTGTGAACAAGGGCTGGACAACCACATTGTGGAGATTCGAACAGTAGACGGCAGTGGTCTCTTGGAATCCTCTGGCCACCCTGTCATGAGAATGTTGGGCTCCATAAACTCAATGGATCACTATTGTGAGATGCAGTCCAAGGAACTAGCACTCACTCCTTGGAGCTCTCCAAAGGACTGTCACTTGAATCTGCACCTCCCGGACACCTAGCTCAGTGTGATAATGTCATGTGAGCATTTACTTATGTGGCTCTGCTGCTCTCTCATCAGCCCCACAGACCTCGGGCCTCTCATGACGTCCATGACATTAGCATGTCACCACATTGAGTAGAGGTGTTTAATGATACATCTTTTCAGACCACATGGATCCTAACAGCTTCATTTGGGGTTCAGTTCAGGAAACAGTGAGCTGTTCCAACTTTATGGGCAATTTAAGGGATTCCCAGGAATCATTGTGACTGCCTGCAATTGTGTCTTACAGGCTGACTTGAAGCCTGTGTAGGGTGCAGCTTTGCCAGATGCTTAGTACACTGTTAGGCACAAAGCAGTGTGGTGGGGACGGTATGGCGTGGAGGCCCGGACACAGAGGATCGCTCCCCAGAGGCCAACTGCCCCCCAAGATTGCCCTGCTTCTCAGCTGGAGATCCTGTAGGCCTTGCCTTCTAAAGAGACCCACAAGCTGACCAAGTTTTACCATCCTGCCACTTTCGCTTTGGTCCAGGCCACCGTCATCTCTCACCAGGGCAATCCGTCTCGCTCTTGCTCTCCATGCTGTCTGTTCGCTGCACAGAGGCCATCGCACTTCTGCCGCTCATCTGCTCAGAACCCTCCGATGGCTCCGCTCCCTCAGAGCAAAAGCCAAAAGACTTCCAGGGCCCCACAAGACCTGGTCCCCATGCCATGTCCGGCTCCTCTCCCTCCACTCTCCCCGTTGCTCCTTCCTCTCTACCCTGCTGTTCCCCAAACCCACCAAGCACATTCCCACCTCGATGGCCTTGCACCAGCTCCCCCGCTGCTGGGGACGCTCTAGCCGTGAAACTTGGTGTAACTCCTGCCTTCACTCCCTTCAGTCTCTGATCGAGGCCACCTCAGTGGAAAGGGCTTCTCCCTGACCACGCTATATGAAACAGTGACTCCACCAGCCCATGCTACCCAGCCCTCCCTACTCCCACTCACCTGACTTTCCTTTCTCCGGATCATGTCTCACCATTTGACGTATTATATGTTTATTCATGTATTGCCTGTATCTACTTGCTCGAATAGAATGCAGGGTCTTCTGTTCTCTGCTGTATCCCTACCACCTGGAACAGTGCCTAGCATGTAGTAGGTGCTCAATAAATATTGAATGAATGGACGATTTAGAACATACCCCTGTGAGCCCATGCAGCCAGGGTCTCTGCCCAACACTTTGCGCTTCTGGTTCTCTAATGTCATTAACTCGGACCTGCTGGACACTGGGCTCAGTCTGACTCTGCTCATGGAGCCTGCTTCCTGCCTGCTGGTCCTTCTTGCCAGTCACAGCTAGTCCTCTGCCCTAGCCTCATTACCTTAGATCCAGGACTGTGGCCAGGCACCTCCTGGCTCATTGGACTCCCAGGCCTGAAACTCATTGGGCAGGCCTACTCTGCACAGTGCCACCACCCATGCCACACCAACGCAAAGTACCTGCTGACTTGCTCACAAGCAGCCCAAGATGTTGAGAGAGCAGGGAATTTGGAATTTATGCTATCTGGGCCTTTCCAGGTAGAGGCGGGCCTAGAACGCTGAGCTCTAGGAGGAAGCATTTCCTACCTCAGTGGGCAGGTTCTGTGTTGTGCTGAGTTGGAGATGACACTATGGAGAAAAGAACAGGGCAAAGATCTGGCTGCAGCGGTGCAGAGAAAGTCTTGAGGGAAGCAAACACCATGAGGCTTGTCAAATAAGAGGGCTGGGGATGACAGATGGCCAGGGGGCCAAGAGTTTGGGGTTCAAGAGCTCTGTCCCCGGGGCAGTAACTGGGCTGGAAGCACCCAGGGGTAACGTGGTAACAAAATCAGGGGCCCAGACAGAGGGAGAAGATTGCGTTGAGTGACCAGGATCACTGGGACTCACACTGTGGGCAGAGGGGAACTGAGCAGATATGTAGTGAGAAGCAGAGAGAACTTACATTTAAAGCACAGCAACCAGTGTGCTAGACACTTCGCATGCACATTTCACAACCCTATGAAATATGCACAGTTATTCCCATTTTACAAATGAGCACATTGAAGCTCCAGTTTGAAATGAGATGTCCAGTGTCACAGCTAGGAAATGGCAGAGACAGTAAATGACTTCTGCCTCCAGGCCTACAGCTCTTTCTACCAGATAAGTATTGAGTGTGTAGTGTGCAGTCTGCACTCGACACCCATTGTCTCATTTGCTCATTTCTACAGCCCTCCAAGGTACGTGCTGTTATCCCCATTTTATAACGTAGGAAACAGGCTCTAAACTGATTAAAGGATTTCCCAGCTAGTGAGAGGTGAGGCTTAGTTTTAGACCAATCTCTGTCTCATTCCAAGGTCCCTAACCTTTTTACTGTACTTCTCAATAAATGCTTGGTAGAAAGAAAAGAAAGAAAGAAAGTAAAGAAAGAGAAAGAGAGAGAAAGAAAGAAAGAGAGGAAAGAAAAAGAAAGAAAGAAAAGAAAGAGAGAAAGACAGAAAGAGAGGAAAGAAAAAGAAAGAAAAGAAAGAAGAAAGAAAGAAAGAAGAAAGGAAGAAAGAAAAGAAAGAAAGAAAGAAGAAAGAAAGAAAGAAAAGAAAGTCAACTGTCAACTCTTGGGAGCTTGTAAGGAAACACCTGTCTAGGGGCTAGAGCCATCTAGATTGGAAGTAAGAGAGGGTGTCAGATGTTTCCAGGGGGTTGGATGAGACTGGACACAGTTGTCCCCAGGCCCTGTGGGGCTGTCCCAGGTAGTGAGCACCAGGTAAATGTTGGGAGCAGAGCTGGCTTCAGGGACATGTGATCTGGGCACTTACACAGGGCCCTGTGCTCAGAAAGGTCCTACACTTGACTTGATGCTCCGGAGTTGCTGTCTTGAAAGTCTTAGTAACTTTTGAACAGGAGACTTGCATTTTAATTTTGCACCGGGCCCCTCTCCTTCTGCCCCAAAATTCCCACAGACCTCCTGAGGGAGGCTACCTGGGTCCTCCCTCTGGACACTGGGGTACCATCAACCTTCCCTGCCTGGTGGCCGGGGGAAGGTGCCTAGGCACTTCCATGAGGAATTCTTCCTTTCCACCAGCATGTCAACCCCACAAGGGCAGGGGTTTTTGTCTGTTCTGTTCACTGCTGAGTCTGCAGCACCCAGGACAGGGCCTAGCACATAGTCAGTACTAAGTAAGTAAGGGCTGAATGAATGAATAAATAAATGAATTCAAGGCCCTCCATAATGTGGCTTCCACACACTCCAGGCCTGACCCCTATGCGCGTCAGCCAAATGGAACAAGTCCTTGTTCCCCATGCACATCCTTTAATGTTCCACAACCTGGGATGCCCCCACTTCTAATAATTATGTCTTCAAATCCGAGCCATTTCCTCCATGAAGACTCCTCTAAACACCACAGCTGGCTGTGACACCCCCATGCCCTGGGCTCTTCGTAGTTATTGACACTTCTCTTTAAAACATCTCTTGGTTTTTGTGATGTAGCAGGAGGAATCAAATAGACTTGGGGTCGATTCTTATTTCTGCTGCTTACTAGCTACACGCTTTGACCTGCCACTCGCCTCTTGGAGCCTCGGTAACTTCAACTGTAAATTAGACTTAAAATAGCACCTACCACATTGGGGTGTTCTATGAACTAAATGACATAGCTTAGTGCTAAGTGCATATAATAATAATATTGTTATCATCATCATCATCATCAACAATAATAGCAAAATATATCACAGGGTTTTCCACGTATCGGTACAACATCCCTATGAGGAAGGAACTATTATTAATTAACTCCTCCCTCCTTTTTTGAGACAGGGTCTCACTCTGTCACCTGGGCTAAAGTATGATGGTGTCATTATAACTCACTGCAGCCTCAAACTCCTGGGCTCCTGCCTCAGCCTCCTGAGTAGCTAGACTATAGGCATGCGCCACCATGCCCGGCTAATTTTTTATTTTTTTTGTAGAGCTGGGGTCTTGCTATTGCCCAGGCTGGTCTCATTGAACTCTTGGCCTCAAGCTATCTTCCTGTCAGCCTCCCAAAGTGCTAGGATTACAGGCATGAGACACTGCACCCAGCCTGTTCTCCTCATTTTGCAGATCGACAAACAGACCCAGAGGTTTGGTACTGCTCAAGGCCACACAGCCAGTAAGTGGTGAAACTGGCATTGAGAAGCCAGGCAGCCTTCCTCACCCGGCCTCGGCTTTCCCTGCCTCTCCCCCTCCAGGCCCCAGGAGAGCAGGTCCTGCTTCCTCAGGGAAGCACTTCAGGCAGCAGCTGTGTCAGCTCCAGAGCTTGGCACAGCCCAGCTCCAACAAGAGGGACGGCATTTGTTCCAAATTACAGACGGTTTGTTTTGAAACACAAATCATTTGTAATCAGAGGGGCAAGGTAGAAATAGATGCTTCTCTTTTTCTAAACGAAGCCTTCAGCCAGGCTTGCCCAAAGGATATATTTTCCTCCCTTTCTTTTCCTTGGCCCTGAGGAGGGCATGGTTACAATGTGCTCTCAATGAAGTCTAAATAAAAGCAAACGAGAGCTAATTCGAAACGGGCCACCTGCACCCTCCTGTTCTCTGCCTGCTGCCTTCCTTTCAGCCATTCTGGCCTTGGACCGGTGACGGCACAGAGATACCCCAGGGGGAATCCTAAGGGGTGCCATGAACCTCTCCTCTAATTCTCTAAACAAAATGAGTTTGAACTGATTTTAACTGAAACATTGATGAAGATCATATCTTCCTTGACTGAGGGGAGCTGGGGGAGAGGTGCTCAGAAAGTCCTCAGAGAACCAGGAATGACGTGGGGAATGAAGGCAATTTCTTGGATTATGAGTTCCCAAACTGCCTTGTCCTCAGCTGGGCTGGAGACCATAGTCACCAGGTCACCCTCTGCAGGGATTACTTCCCCAGCTTCTGTGCCCCCAATCCCCACCGACACCAGATATTGACAAAGTCATTCGCACAGGTGCCGTTTGGGAGCAAAGCTTTCTTCTTTCTGTAGGTGAAGGAGACCCAGAATCCAGTGCATTGGGCTCAACAGCACCCCCGCCCCCCGAAGTTCCGTCCTCCGTATGGTTCCAGGTTGGGACTGGCTACAGAGAAGTTGGCACAAGATTTGGAGAGCAGAAACAAAGCAGCAGCCGTCACTCCGCAGGTTGGCAGTAGAGGTGTTGGGGAAGCGGGCGCGCTGGCTCATCTTGCCAGCAGGAGTCGTGCTCCCCCGCATCTTCTCGAGGTTCACTGAGTCTTGAGTTCAGCTTCAGGAGGCTGCGCAGCTCAGTGGGGAAGGGTGTCCGCTTCTGCAGCTCCCCCATGCAGTCTAAGCAGGAGGTGGTGAGGAAAAGATATGGGTTCCTGTTTGTTTGTACTCATTCTCTCCTAGTTCATGTCCAGCTTTTCCTCCTGACTGCCAGCCCTACCCACCTTTAGTGACTTCAGTCCCATCACGAGACGTAGAGACCACAGCCTTCCATAGGCTTCCTCATCAGCTCCCAGTGTGGTGGAGATTGTAATCCCCATCATAAAGTCCTTATTCCATATCACTGACAGTAGTTCTGCTTCCCTAATCACACACTAACTCTGTGGTCCCCCACCCCCGGGCTGGGCACCGGTACTGGTCCGTGGCCTGTTAAGAACTGGGCCGCACAGCAGGAGGTGAGCGGCAGGCAAGTGAGGGGAGCTTCATCTGTATTTACAGCTGCTCCCGATCTCTCATGTCACTGCATAAGCTCCACATCCTGTCAGGTCAGCAGGGCATTAGATTCCCATAGGAGCATGATCCCTGCACATGCGAGGGATCTAGGTTGTGGCTCCTTATGAGAATCCAATGCCTGATGGTCTGAGGTGGAGCTGAGGCCGTGATGCTAGTGCTGGGGAGCGGCTGCAAATACAGATCGTCATTAGCAGAGAGGTTCGACTACACAGAGATCATAATAAATCAATTGCTTGTAGGCTCATATCAACCCTATCAGTGAGTGGCAAGTGACAATTAAGATGCATCTGGTGGCAGGCTCTATAGTGGCAAGTGAGCATCTTACCATTCCCCCCACCCCCGGTCAGTGGAAAAATTGTCTTCCATGAAACCAGTCTCTGGTGCCAGAAAGGTTGGGGACCACTGCCCTGACAGACAGTGCTCAGTAAATGTTATTTTATTAGTACGATTAGATTGGGGGTTTCACAGCTGGAATCAGTGTGCATCATCTGTGCATGTACCAAGGCTGAATGGAAGGGAATTGAGTCACGGCTCTGGACAATCGGCCAGTACAATCGGCTGTGACACATTGTGAGCCAAGTCCTGGAGAGGGTGCAGTGGGTTCGCAAGTATAATTGGATGCAATTAATGCTCTGCAGTCCACTGGATATACAACACTAACGAATAAACAACAATGACTAAGGGTCAATGGTAAGAAGAATAGAATATCTGGTACTTATTGAGCACACTGTATGTGCTACCTCACTTAATCCTCACATCTCAGGTAGATGGGAAATGTGACCCTCAGAGAAATTAAGTAGCTTGCCCAAGTTCACACAGAACAGATTTCCAATGAAATGGATTAGGCTCCAAAGCCCATGTGGGGCTGTAACTGCTGCGCATGGCAGGGGCTTCCTTAGTAAGGGAGCCCTTGGAGGCACTGAGGACACTGAAGGAAGAGTCGTGGGCAAACTCACCCCAACGCAGCTGAAAGGTTGTGAGCACTCAGTGGCTGGTGGGAGACAGCAGTGGGCAAAGGTCACCTGGTAGGGTTGCAGGGCCTGAATTCAGCCTTAAAAACAAAAGAAAATGAAGCCAACTATCCAGGCTAGAAACCTGGGCCTTGTCCTTGACAGCCCCTCTCATTCTATCTGCCCTATCCATCACCAAGTTCTCTAGGTGCTTTGCTTTACTGGAAATGTCTTTAATCATCCCCCTACCTAGTTTCCCCTCCTCCTGGCCCTGTGAAACTTCAGACCTTCCTCATCTCTGGTCTGGTCCCTAGGCCCAGCCTCTTCCTTCCTGGCCTCCTGGCCTCCAGTCTTACCTGTCCAAATCCTCACTGGCTTCCAGAGCTATCTTTTTCAAACTCAGCTCTGATCGTGCCATGCCTCTACTCAAGATCCCACCATGCCCCCACCATCTATTAGCGTCCCACAGGGTAAAATAATAAAGTTAATATTGCATCATATGAAATTACTGATATTCAATCATCTTTGACTTACAAAGATGGCAAATTCCTATGGTTTTTCTAATACTAGTAATGGTAATAACTACAGTTTATTAAGCCCTATACTTTGCTAAGGCTGGACATGTGCTTCCAAACACATAATTCCTACAAGTTTCTCCCTCTCCTACCCCTGTTGCCTATCTGCCTCTTTGGGCCTTTCTCTGTCTTACTTTGTTTGCTTTGGCTTGTTTTTCTCTGTACCTTGTTCTCACTCCTTCAGTTGCCCACTCTGGTTCTGCCAGTCTCCCCCCGCCCCAGTGTTTATTTGTCTTTGTCTCTTTGTCTCTGTCTCTCTGATTCTCTTTCTTTTTGTCTCTATCTCTAGCTGTTTGTCTTATATGTCTGTCTTATTATTTTTCTCCTTCCCTTCACTATCATTCTCATCTTCTCTGTGTCTATATTTTCCCCTTATCTGTATCTATGCTCATTTACCCCTCTCCCCTTCACGAGTGTGTGTGTGTGTGTGTGTGTGTGTCTGTGTCTCCAGACCTGTTTCCTGACCTCCTACGATGCTGGTGTCTATGAGATCCATTTGAGACTGAAGTCCAGGACTTCCCTGCTAGGGAGCTGGAAGGACAGAATGGACTGCAGCAGGCAGCTTGCTCAAGGGGCCAGGTCCATCCTTGAGCTCAGGGCACCCTTGCAAAAGTAGCTCCAGGAGCTTGTGGCCTGCCCTAAGGCTGCAGCCCCATCCTGCCTGCAGCCAACAAAGCAATAGGTGCAGATGGCAATGGCCCAGATGTAAAACCCAGCTGTGCAAATTAGTCCAAAGCCTGTAAGAAATTAGACTGGATCTAAAAGAGATCAGGCTGTGGAAAAAGAAAAATGTTAGTTAAAAGAGAAAATTCCTTCTCCCACCTCTGGGTCATAGATCACAGAAGAGAATCCTCAAGCCAGGAGGGGCTTCACGGGACCATCTGGCTTGGCTGCACCTCAGAACAGGTCAGGCCCCAACCAGCCAGGACGATGGCTGTTTTTCCATCTTTCAACACAGGCCAGAGATTTTTCAATGTCTTCTTGCAGTACTTTGTTCTTAGAATGAACCCTTGCACTGTGAAAGGTTGAGGGAAAACCCAGACCACTGGAGTCACTTGTATTAGGACCCAAATATGCACTCTAACCTTAAATCTGTCTCCTACCCCACAATCTTCCATATCTCAGCACCCGACACCACCATTCACCCAGATGCTCAGGCCAAAGCCTGGGCATCCACATTTCTTTCTTTTATCTCCCTGGCCAATCTATCAACAATCTTGACAGCTTCAACTCCCAACTACATTCCCAGTCTGACTCCTCACACAACAGCCACACTGACCACCATGGTCCAAGGCATCATCATGTCCATGTGGATGACTATGCCCCTCTTCCTGGGTCTCCCTGCCTCCACTCTTGTCCCCTCCACTCCATTCTCCCCAGCAGATGGGAAGATATTTTAAAAGGTAAATCAGATTATGTCATTCCTGTGCTCAAAACCCTCCTTTGTGTTCTCATCACACCAAACCCTGAGTCTTCACTGTGGCCCATGAAGTCTTACATCATCTGTCTGCATCTCCCCCTCATCCTCTCCCACTCCACTCTAGCCACACTGCCTCCTTGCTGTCCCTTGAACATACCAAGCTCATTCTATCCTCATGGACTGCGCCCTTACTTTTCTTTATGCTTAGTGTGTTCTTCCCCCAGCTCTTCACATGGCATGCTCCTTCACTTCCTTCCAATCTCCACTCACAGGCCACCTCCTCCAAGAGGCCTGCTCTGACCGTTCTAGCTAAAATAGCCCCCCTGCCTCACCTCTACCCCACAGTACTCTCTGGCCCATAACCCTCCTTTATTTTTCTTCAAAGCATTTTTGACTGCTTGGTATTATATTCTATATTTATTTGATGTTTGGCTGCCTCTATCACTCTTTATCCAATGCCCAGAACAGTGTCCAGTACTTGGTACATACCCAGTGGTGGTTGAATGGATGAATGTGAAATCCTGTCACTTACAGGCTCTATGACTTTGGGCCGGTTACTTAGCTCTTCTGACTTTTAATTTCCTCATCTCTAAAATGGGAAGAATTACATCTAACTTGTAGCTCTTGTAAAGTGTAAATTAGAAAATGGATATAATGATCACAGTGGCTGGTACTAGAAATTACTGACTATTAAAATAGCCAATGTAGTTTCACCTCATTTTTCTGGTTCTGTCCTCAGTGGAAGCAGAGAACAGTTATTGTCCAGGTTGAATAACCCCAGTCCTATTCATTTTTGTGATGTTACATATAGTGGTGCAGGATGCAATAGCATCAAGCTGAAGTTTCTCAGAATTCGCCCAGGGCAGGAGTGAGCCACAAAGATTTTAAGTCAGCTCTCTTAAATATGCTAAAAGAGCTAAAGAAAACTGTGTACAAAGAACTAAAGGGAACCAGAAAAACAATGTATGAATAAAACAAAAATATCAGTAAAGAGGTAGAAATTATTTAAAAAGGAACTAAATAGAAATTCTGGAACTAAAGATTATGATAACTGAAATTTTTGTGAACCACAGATGCCCCCTTTCTACTATTGAGAGATCACAGGACAGGTGGTGGGGTCTCTGAGTTTGAGGTGTAAATCTCATGAAGTTCCAGGAAGAGACATTTTACTACCATTAAGAGCACAAGATTTGGAGTCAAGCACATCCAGGGTCCAATCCCAGCTCCACAGTATAACTTTGGACAGTGGCTTACTCTTCCTGGCCTCAGCAATAGCAATCTCAGTACTCTATCAGGAAGAAGAAATGAGATAGCATATGCAAAGCACTTAGGCCAGTGCCTGGCTTATGATCAGCACTCACTAAATGGAAACTACTATTGCAAGTATTATTATGATGTCATTCATCCCTGTCTCTCAGCAGCTCTGCATTCCAACCACTCCCCAGAGCTCTGGCTTAAATACTTTAAACCATCCCACCCTTGTTCCAGGGAAACCACTCCAGCTTCAGACTAGCTATAGCACATGGAGATTTTGCCCTGAACAGAGCAAGAGGGCACCAGCTTTCCCCATGGCCAAGGAGATCTAGATTAAAGACAGGGCCCTGCTGCTTGGTGGGCAAGAAGCAAAGACCTGAGTGACATCAGCAAAATGGTGTAGTGAGCAAGGCCCAACACCCATCTGTCCACAGAAACATGGAAGACATGCAGAAAATGTCAATACCAACTTTGTCAGAATTCTGAAAAACAGGCAAAGGTATACACTAACCAAACAAACATTGAATCACAAAAATTTCCACTTCAACATGCTCCTGGCATTCAAGGAAATCTCTGCTAAAACACCAGTTGAACATGTGGTAAAGGAACAGAGATTTCAGTGACTGCACATGACAAAAAATATAGTCTTTGCAAAAATAGTTTGGAAGAATCACTAATCAAATGAATGACTGCAACTTTCAATAACCAAGAAAAGAAAATCTCAAGGGAAGGGGAGAATATAGTTTATAGGGTTACAACATTATAATATTCAAGTGTCTAGCTTTCGACAAAAATCACAAAGTACACAGAGAAATAGGAAAATATGTCCCGTACAAAGGGAAAAAGATAAGAAAGCTCAGACAGTGGACTTACTAGAAACGACTTTAAATCAACTCTATTAAATATGCTCAAAGATGTAAAGCAAAACATGGACAAAGAACTAAAGGAAATCAGGAATATGATATATGAACAAAATGAGATAAATAGACATTATAAAAAGGAACTAAATAGAAATTCAACACTGGAAAACTACACTACCTGAAATTATAAATTCACTAAGGAATTCTAGCAACATATTTGAGCAGGCAGAAGAAAGAATTAGTGAACTTTAAGACAAGGCAATTGAAATTATCCAGTAGGAGGAGAAGAAAGAAAAAAAATGAAGAAAAAAGAAAAGTGAGCAGAGTCTAAGTGACCTGTAGGACACCATCAAGCAGACCAACATATATATAATGGGGGTTCCAGAAGGAGGAGAGACAGAAAGGAGAAGAAAGAATATTTGAAGAAATAGTGGCTGGAAACTTCCCACAATCTGATGAGAGAGCCAAGTCTGTGTATCCAAGAAGCTCAACAAACTCCAAACAGTTGAAAGACAAAGACAAAGAGAAAATCTTAAAAGCAGAAAGAGAGAAATGACTCATAATATACAAGTGAGCCTCAATAAGATTATCAGCTGATATCTCATCAGAAACCTTACAGATCAGAAGGCAGAAGGATGGTATGTTTAAAGAAAATACTATGGACAATTGTATGCTCACAAATTAGATAACATCAATGAAACGGGCATATTCATAGAAACACACAAATTACCAAAACTGAATGAAGAAAAAAGAAAATCTCAACAGATTCATAACAAAAAAAGAGGTAGAATCATCAATTAAAAGAAAAAACCCAACTAACTCTCAACAAAGAAATGTACAGGAACAGATGGCTTCTTCACTGGTAAATTCTACCAAACATTTGTTTATTTATTTATTTTTAATCCCAAAATATTATGGGGGTACAAAAGCCTTGGTCACATAAATTGCCTTCGCACCACCCAAGTCAAAGCTACAAGCGTGCCCATCACCCAGATAGTGCACACCGCGCCCATTATCTACCAAACATTTAAATAAGGTTTAACATCAACACTTCTAAAACTCTTCCAGAAAATTGAAGAGGAGGGAACACTACCCAATTCATCCTATGAGGCCTGCATTACCCTGATACTAAAACAATATAAAGACATCACAGGAAAAGACAATTACAGATTAATATTCCTTATGAAGATATATGCAAAAATACTCCACAAAATACTATCGAAGTAAATCCAAGAACATATCAAAAGAATTATAGACAGGATCAAAAGGAATTTATCTGAGGAATGCAATGGTGGTTCAACATAAGAAAATCGATCAATGTAATAGACCACATTAGAATTAAATTATAAAAATAGTCTTAATGCATACAGAAAAAGCAAAATCTGACACCCTTTCTTGACAAAAACACTGAGAACACCAGGAATAGAATGGAACTTTCTTCACATGATAAAAGCCATCTATTAAAAATCAACAGTTAACATCATACTCTGTGGTGATATACTGAAAGCTTTCCCCCTAAGATTGGGAAAAAGACAAGGGTACCTTCTTTCACCACTGCTATTCTACAATTCCACATTGTACTGGAAGTTTCAGCCAGAGCAATTAGGCAAGAAAAAAGAATAAAAAGCATCTAAATTGGAAAAAAGAAGTAAAACTATCTCTATTCATTGGTGACATGATCCTATATATAGAAAATTCCAAAGAATCCACAAAAAAGCTACTAAAGCTAGTAAACAAATTCAGCAAACAAGGGTATAAGTTCAACATGCAAAAATCAGTTGTATTTCTATATACCAGGAATGAACAATCTGAAAAGGATAAATATGTTTAACCAAGAAGATGAAAGACTTGCACACTGAAAATTATAAAACATTGCTGAAAGACCATGAAGAAGACCTAAATCAATGGGAAAACATCCTGTGTTCATGAATTGGAAGACAATATTGTTGAGGTGTCAACACTATCTATTAATATTTTAGTTCTTTCAGGCTACTATAACAAAATTCCATAGACTGCATAATTTATAAACAACAGAAATGTATTTCTTATAGTCCTGGAGGCTGGGAAATCCAAGATCAAGGTGCCAGTTGATTCAGTGTCTGGTGAGGGCTGCTCTCCGCTTCCAAGATGGATCCTTGTTGCTGGGTTCTCTGGAAGGGATGGACACTCTGTCCTCACATGGTAGAAGGAACAGAAGGGGCAAACTCATCCACTCCAGCTCTTTCATAAGGCACTAATGCCATCAATGAGGGTGGATGCCTCATGGCCTAATCAATTCCTAAAAGCTCCAGCTGCTGCACTGGGGATTATGTTTCAACATGAAATTTGAAGGAGACACAAACATCCAAACCATAGCACTACACAAAGCAGTCTACAGATTCAACGTAATCTTTATCAAATTCCAATGGCTTTTTTTGCAAAAATGGAAAAACCGATTTGCAAATTCATGTGGAATTGCAAGAGACACCAAATAGCCAATAAATTCTTGAAAAAGAGCAAAGTTGGAGGACTCAATCTTCCCAAATTCAAAACTTAACTGCAAAGCTACAGTAATCTCTGACTGGGGAGCCAGCAGCTCAGACTGGGCAAGGACTCTAGGCTACCTGCCGCTGCCTCCCACTTAGAGTGATCCTCTCTCCCTCACAGGGGCCTGCCAGTGCCTCTTAATTTTCTTCACTCTCTTTCTGGGCTGACCCTGGCAGCAGCCTGGCCTCCAGCCAAGCACATCTACTGCTCCACACTTTTATGAGGAAAGAATGAGATGACGACAGAGAAACTCAAAGAAGCAGGCTAGAGCCAGGGCTTGGCCAGGTGTTGGAGAAGGGCACGGGTCTTTCCTCTGTGAGCCCACCCACTCCAGCACCCCAAAGACTATAGTCATGGACTAAGAGAATGTCACAGCCAGAAAGACCCTTGGAGACCAAAGTCCACCCAACCCCATTTTACAGATGAAAGATTGATGCCTGGAGATGGGAAGGGAGTTACTCAGTTACCCAAAGTCACACAACAGTTGAACTCAGTGAACTGCAGGACTAATGGGCTTAAAGTCACCTTTAAATGTACCGTAGCTTTCCCATCAGACCCCTAATCTTATGAAGACATGCTCTTAACAGTCATCCACAATGACAGGTGATTGTCAGGCTATGACTTAAACACCTTCAAAAACAGGATGCTCACTCCCTCCCAAGGCAGATCTATGTTTCTGGCCTCCTAAAGATAAGCAGGCTGGTTGAGAAGGGGCAGTCCCCTCCTGTTCAGCAAGCCCTGAATGGCCATGGTAAGGCCTATCTCATGGTCTCCCTCCAGGGAGACCTGGGGAAGTCTTGCCTCCCACCAGCCCCCACCCTATTCTCCTCTCTCCCTCTTCTGAGCACCTTTTCATTTTGCCTGTGGCTGGAGTTTTGTAAAGTAAAGGGTCTCCTTTCCTAGAAGCTGGCTCAATATATACTTTCTGAGCATTGCTAACCTCTAAATATAGTTGAGTGACTTTCCTCTCAAATCCCTCTTTGGGAAGAGACCAGAAATGGAAAACTTCCAGCATCCTTTGGGGTCTCAGAAGGGCCTGCATCTATGGGGGCCTAAAATTCAGTCCGAATTCACAGCCGCACACCCTGGCTGGTAGAAACAGGTATTCCAGAGCCCCTGGGGCTCTGGAAATTGTCAGCACCTCCAGGGCCCACCTTTCCTGGGGGAAGGGCCCCTCTCTGCTCTCCTCCTGCCCCATCGCTGGCAGCCCAATGTTCCACTTCCTCTGCCCACCCCCACCAACACCTCAATCACAAGGCCCATTGTCTATTGTAGTCTAATCCCTGTCACCATTTTACAGGTGGGAAAATTGAGGCCCCAAGAGACTTTGTGCTGCTGCACATGTGTGGGTTCAGCATTTCAAGCCTCCCAGGAGCCTGCAGGAATGCTATCCCCACTCATTCCCACCCTCTCCCGAGTCCTTGGCCCAACCTACTTGTACACTCTGGGTATGCTTTGTCTCACTTGACTCTGACATGCCAGGGTTAGGAAAGGCCTAGGGAAAGCTTAAAGCCTTAGACACCAGGGAGGCCCTGCTGATGGCGGCCTAGTGATTGTCACTATCTCATTATCATGGCCAGGAATGCTTCCTGCCCATGCACATTTGTCTGCAGCTCTATGTGCCCGCCTCCACCCACCTGCCTCCCACCGTGAGGATGACATCGGTACCAAGTGCCCCGATGGGATCCGCCCCAGCTCAGCTCAGCCTGCCCAGGCCGCTGTTGCCCCTGCTGCCTGCCACTGACGCCAGGTCTGCCTCTGTGGCTGGTGGGGGTTGGGGAGGGACAGCTGGCCTTTGCCCTCAGCTCGCTTCTCCTGCCCTTCCTGCTCTCTCTCCTTTATATCCCTTCTCTGCTAGTGGAACTTGCTTATAAATCCTAAAAACCCAAACCCCCATAAATTCTCTATTCATTCTGCAGATATTTCCTGTGTTGGGGTTTTCAGCAGCATCTGCTGGTTTGAAGTTCCCTCTTTATTTGTCCTGGGGGCACCATTACTCTCAACTTCAGCAGTTTTCCTGCTCTGTAGTCCTTGCCAGACTCCATCGGAGGAAGAGAAAATTGGTGAAAGAATAATTATTATTATTGTTATAAATATATATTTCATTTTGGTTTCTTTTTTTTCCCCTCTAGGCCCTGATGAGAATCCCAGGCAGGGCCTGGCAGGAGGATGGCTTTTTCATGGACCTCAGGGCAGGGGCTCACCCTGTCAGCTCCTGGCATTTTGCCCTCCCGGCAAAGGCATCTGCCAAAAGGCCATTCCCTGCTCTTCTGCCCAACTATCCCCAGTTCTCCAGCAGCTTTCTTCCCACCAGAAATTCCTGGCTCAAGTTCCCAAGTATCCAGGAAGCCTCTTTAAGCAAGAAGAAAAGCACCTACTGCATCTGAGGCACTTTCAAATACTTGGGCTTGATTATTTCTCGCCATATCCTTAGAAGGCAGGGATATTTAGTTCCACTGTGCAGAGGAGACTGGGACACAGAGAGAAGTTAGTGGTCCAAGCTGATCCAACCAGCAATTGGAAGAGCTGGAGTTTAAATTCAGATCTGTCTGCCCCAAAGCTGGTATTCATTCCATACTCCCTCCTCTGAGCTCCTGAAGAACTTCTTTTATGAGCTATGGTATCTCATACTTGGAACTAAGTTGCCTTGGCTTGCTCTACTTGTTTCTGGAGTCCACATGACTACACTGTATAGCAGGAGACATTCTCAGAATTTTAGAACCCTATGGATTTATTCGTTTAAGGACTTACTATTATAGAAAGGGAAACTGAGGCCCAGAGAGGGTATGTAGGAGGCACATAACACATTACTGGTTTTCTTCATGAGATGTAAGCCCTTTGAGGACAGGAGCCATGTCCCCCTTACATTTCTTATACATATCCCCACCATACATACACCCGCACACACGCACACACACATAAACACACACGTGCACACACTCACACACTTGACACAGTATTCAGCACAGACAAATAAAAACTATTACTTGTTAAATTACAGTGACTTATTTGAGTGTCATGGCAGCCCTATGTGATCCAATTTCTAGATGAGATCACTGAGGCTCAGAGAGGAGATGTGGCTCATCCAAAGTCACATAGTAGGGAATTGGCAGAGCCAGGAATAGACTCCAGGGTCTGACAGACTCTTTCTGTCATTCTGAATGGATACTTTAACAACAGCTAACTTTTGCTGAATGAGTACTATGCATGAAGGACCATGCTAAGTAAGTAATCTAATATAAATAATCTAATTTAATCTTTACAATAACCCTATGAGGTTTCCTCATTTTACAGATGAGAAAACTATGGCTCAGGAAGCTGAGAAACTTGCTCAAAGTAAAAAAAAACTGGTGAGTGGCTGCACCAGGTTGATTTGATCCAAGGTTGGTCTTAACCACTCTACAAAAGATCATCTTTATCTGCAGATAATGCTTGAGGGCAGGGATGGAATCCCACTTATAGAGAATCTGTTTAAGCTATCATAGTAAATCGTAAAAAAAGAGTTTATTTGAATTTATCATAAAAATGAAACCAAAAATTAAGATAAACAGTTTATCTTAGATTTCACAAATTTAGGCTGAAATTGCAGTTCTGTCCTAGTTCTTAGGGCAAGCAAAAATAATGATTCAGACATTAGTTGCTTCATGGTGTGATTTTTCTGACAAAACTGTAGGACACCATGGCATGACACCTTTTACTGTGCTTTCCATAACATCATCAAAAGGTCATTTTATTAAAAATATTCACAGCCTTTGGTTCTTCCAAGAATATCTCTTAATAATTTGTGAGTTAATTCATTTTTTGAAGCCTTTATCTTGTCCTCATCCTTATTGATTTGTTCTTCTTCAACTGTTAACTGATCTAATTCTGCCAGGTTCTCGTGTGTCAATGGCTTTGCTGAGATGTCGGCAGTTTTCCAATATCCAATATCACTTTTGTTGATTTCATGAACTCCCAAATCTTTTCCAATATTTGAAGTTTCACTTTGCAAACTGATTGCCATTGTGTTTTCTCTTTATGCATTGATGTTTATAATACCCAACAATCAGAAAAGGCTAGTCTAGATGCTAGTGTTAATCTGGGAGGGATGCCAGGGTAATTTTATAATTGGCCAGTTCACTAGTAAATATCTTAATGATCTCTTGCTTTCCTGACCAGCCTTATGACTGCAGGGACTTAGAAAATGAGTACTTGGGTAATAAGGACATTATTGTACCACTTCAGTAAGCACTTGAAAATTAATGAGTATTTAGTAATCAATAAGTGTAGTGAAATAGGGAAGCACTGGATTTACTTCTCCATTTCGTTTCTGTCATGTGCTAAGTGTGTTACTTTCGGCAAGTTACTTTGTTCCTTCATTTCAGTGGGCCTTGGTCTCCTTTTCTGTAGAATGAGAACACGGTGGTATTTTAGTGTCCTCCCTCCGATTCCAAATGATTCAGTTGATCCCATCATTTCCTTTCCATTTCCCTTGCTAGTGATTGGCTCAAGAATGAGTATTTGACCCAGTCCTGGCCAATAAGACAGGAAAGGAAGTCTACCTGGTGACCTCTGGCAAAGAGTTCCTTCCCCCCAGACAGAGTTTCTGTCCTCCTCCAGGTGATGTTAATGCCTGGAAGTGACATTTGGCACTGCTGCATTCATCATCAACTACCAGGGGGACCATCCTTAAGATGAAGCTTTGCTGAGGATGGCAGACCAGAGAGATGGAAAGATCCTAGTTCCCTGATGACGTCGTTGAACCATCGATTTTGTCAGTGAGCCCACTCTGTCTCTGGAATCCAGTTATTTGAGATAATAAATTTCCTGATTTTAGGGGAGGGGCAAGGGCAACTACGTAACCTAAATATCTGTACCCCCATAATATGCTGAAATTAAAAAAAATAAAATAAAAAAATAAATTTCCTGATTGGTTAAGCCATTTTGAATCATGGTTTCTCTTAGTTGCAGCTAAAAGCATCCTAGTGGATACAAGTATCTATTTCACACAGATTTTAGAATAAAATAAGATAATCCATGTAAAGGGTATAGCAATCAATACACATTACCTTTAAAAAGTGTTTGCTTGTTTATTTACTACCAAAATGGGGCTCTCTTGTGACTCTTTTTTAGAGAATGGACAAGGTAGCAACTGTACATCTCCCTACACATCCTCATGGTTGGCATTTTTCTGGGGTTGGGGGAGAGAGAGAGAGAGAGACTTGGTCCTGTCCTAGAATAATCAAGAGCTGTTGACCCTCTGAGGGATTAGATGGGTTGAGTGGAAACTTGTCTGTCTCGACACAACAGTTATGTCAATTAAGAGTGACTAAAGAAATAAAGAAATTAGCAAGTCTTCTGCAATCTAGAAACTTCCCAGTCAGGATTCAGCACATCTCTAAGAAGTTCTAGAGTTTTCAAAACAGGCCCCACAAAGAAGAGCTTACAGAAACTAGAATTTTTCTGTCTAGAGAAGAGAGAGCTAAGACCAGAGAAGAGTTCCTTCTCCAGTGCTCCCCATCTCAGAGAATGGCACCACCATCCATTCAGAAGCCAGGAGTCATCTTTGACACCCTCCCCCATATATATTACACACCCAAGTCCTGTTAGGAGGACTCAATGAACTAATAATGCCTGCAAGTAAGCACTCAGTAGGTGCTTGGTACATAGTAAGTGCTCAACAGGTGGTAGATGCTATTATTATCATGCAACATACCAGCTTCCAGATGGGCAGCAAGCTATTCCCTTGGTTTCCTTGAACATATTAGCACTGCCTGACATTTTCACAAGGAAACTGAATGAGGAGAAGAAAAAGGAAGTACTGTAATTTACAAAACTACAGGGAGCATAAAAACAATCCATCAGGATTAATTCCAGTTTAATCCTAGTGAAAAAGCTGATGACCTTGCAGGACCCTTAAACCCTGTCTGTTAAAGGGATGACATGCTCACTCTTGACGACATGACACAACCCTGGAGGCACATTTGCCCCAGGTCCCTGCCTGTCTAAACCATGTAGCATTCTAGCACAAGTGTCACCTTCCCAACCCTTCCATTTCCAGCCCTTCGGTAGGTTCTGATCAGTGAGACACAGCTAGCTCATAGCTGATAGACAGAGCCACGATGATTGCAGTCCTTGCATCTCCTAGCAGGAGGAGGCCTAGGATGGCATCCCTGCTGTAGTAGATGACATTGGTGCCGGGGCCAGATCCCCTTTTCCAGCTATCTTCTTTCCCCCCATCCCTCAGTGCCTCGAGTGCTGTGGCTAACAGCAAGACCTCCTTGCAGACGTGCCCTTGGCTGATGGGAGCCGCCTAATTCAGAGTTGCGTGGGAGGTTATATCTTCCTCTCACCAGGAGGAGGGGCAATAAGTGACTAATACAGGAATACAAAAGTCCAGCCACTCTCTTCAAGGTGGGATGGCTCTGTGATGTGGTTTGTGCTCCAGAGCCCTCACATCCACTCTGAATAGGTTAATGCTAGACTTTACCGGAGACCAAACCCTTTCTTGCCTCCTACCTCTTCCCTATCCTGCCTTCCCACCTCACAGGCCTTTCCAAAAGGGCATGCCCCCAATAAATGACATTCCCTGAATCCCTGCTTCAGTCTCTACTTTTCAGGAACCTGACCTAAGACACTCACCCACAGCTGGAACCTGTCTAATCACTCCAATCTTCCTTCAAAACAGGAGTATCTCTAACTAAAATCCACAGGTTCCAGATCTACAGTAGAACTTGGCCTCAATCACACAGTAACCCAGACACACACACAAGCTGCAGGCAGAAGGGCTGCCTCTCTTCAAACTACTCCCCAGGCTCTGGGCTTCTTGCAGTTGGAGTGACTGCTCCAGGCAAAGGCACCAAAGCCAGCGCTCTCTCCTGAGGACAGCTGATCACTGGGATGGAAAAAGAAAATTCCTAAGACAATGGAGAAGAGAAATATTAGAGGTAACCGGAGTCTCCAGGGCAGGGACAAGAGCTCCTCAGGCCAACAGGGTCGGAGTGTTTCACACATATCTAGCACATTGATGTTGACCTAAGTAGTGAATGAAAATCTGGCAGAATGGAGAGAAACAAGATTGGATTCAGCAGAGATGGGCCATCCATCCATTTCGGTCCAAACTTTCTTAGTCCACGACATCCCTGTGGTCTTGTCAAGACAAACGAGGACCGTGCTGTCATCAGTCTCTCACACCTTCCAGCCACCTGATATCTGTACCTCGCACTCAATAGAACATTATGCAAATTCCACATTCAAAAATGGTCTGTTGGTATGGTAATTGACATCCCAATTAGCCCTAGGAAAGGATTTCCTGACATTATCTGGAAAATATTCAGCATTATCTAGAGTGGTTGGTTAATGTCATGAGCAATTCATATCCCCACTACTTTCCAAGTGTTAGCAATTTGACTGACAAAATCAATCAGGAAAGATAATGTCGTTAAAGAAAAAGTGCCTTTATACCCCCAAATAAATGTTTTCTGAATGCTTTTTACTCCAGTCGTCATCGGCCATCTGTCTGCGTAATGCTTGCTATTTAAGAGTGATTCTCCTCTCGGTCTCCGGTGGCCCTGCTTCGCTACTGTCTCCACCCCTCCTTTCTCGGCAGCCAGTCCTGCGTGGCACTAAGAATGATTCCAGTAAGGGGAATTTAGGTGAAACCTAACGAATGACTTTCCGGCTTTGAAAGATGTGAGATGCTGAAAAAAAAGTAGTGGAAGCAAGTTGTAGAATCTCCGTGAGAGTGACCTTGGAGAACCTCCACCCTTACGGAGTCATAGATTTGTGGAGTCTCAGGGCTGTGGTGAATTTAGGGGCATCCAATCTCACCTCCGATCCAGAGCCTGGAAGCCTTCTCTGCAGCACCTCTACCAAGTGCTCAGCTTGCACACCACCAGTGATGGGAAGCTCACCCTCTTTCAAGGCAGCCAGTTTTATGACAGGATAGTTTCAACTCTAAGAAAGTTCTAAATCTGCCTCCCTATAGCTAATCCCCCTTATCTTGGTCCCCTGGGGCCACACAGAACATGTCTGTCCCCTATGTCCGTCAGATGTCTGAAGTCTCTGAAGTCATATCTCCAGGTTAAATAGCCCCAGCTCTTCCAACTGTTCCTCACGGGATTTGGGCTTCAAGCAGCCCCCCAACATCCTCCCTCCTGCAGACGTGCACCAGTGTGCCCTCCATGTATGGGGCTTCTAGGCTGGGCACATACTGCAGAGGGCAGAGAAGAACAGGCTGTTCTCTACTTCAATTGGTCTCTTTGCCTTTATTAACACATCTGAAATTCACAGTAGCTCTCAGGGTGGCGTTTTTGCTCAGTGTTTCCTCTCACTCCTTAGAAGGGCTTTCTCTGCTGGAGAGGTCAGCTTATCGCACTGGGGTCGTGGAGCCTACTCTGTGCCTGGCTCGGTAGTTGTGTGACCTTGGGTAAGTGAGTCCAGCTGTTGGAACCTGTTTCCTCATCTC